>CAXKVY010004186.1:0-23855 GCA_964058915.1 Tetropium fuscum
CCTAATACCATCGAACGTTTGATGGTAAAGTGTGGTCAATAATAATTCCTAAAATAGAAGTAATACAGTTATTATTTAATTTAGTGTATTATTTTGATGGGTTTTGTGTTAAAATTGATAGAAATTGATTTTTGTAAAAAGTACAAATATATTTGAAAGCACTTGAAATTAAATGAGAAAGAAAATAGTTATAGAATAACATCACACTGTATAGTTATTTAACATTTGCGTAACTGTTTGCTTTACATATTCCAGAGTAAAGTACATATTGAGCAAGTACATATATAGTATTAATATTAATAATTAATGAATATCATATGATAAAATGAAAAAATAATATAAATAAATTATATTAAATAAATAACGAATATATAAAAAAAAATATGATAGCTATGTGTAACGTCGATATTAAACCGGAACCTAAAAAAGTTTCTACTTTTTCCAAACACTCCAAAACCTGTAGGTTTTAAAAAAATAGAAACAAGTATGTTTGAGGGTTTACTTTCCCGTCCGCATTTTGTTTTGGAAAGCTATCTATACCTTGCGGCATCGTCGTACGGGAAAGTAACATTTTGCGCAATGGTTAAGGAAAATAACTAATTCCAATATTTTAAATTATGGCGAAGGCGCCTATGACACGATTTTCGTTTTTAAAGGTTAATAATTCAAATTGTTCATGGTTTTCGGTAGCATTCGTGTATGAAACTTATCTCGTGTCTCATCTAAGTGCATATATTTTAATTTTAGGCCTAATTTAGAATTATTTTGATAGTACACAAACCGTCAAATAATATTTGGGAAAAATCGTTAATTTTTGTATTTTTATGACCATGTCCAATATAACTGTCACCTCTTAAAATAAAGGTTCATATATTCTTAAGACTACATAAAAACCATATTAATTCTTATTACAAACACCTACATATAAATGTAAATACAAATGTTCTTTTATAAAATCGAAAAAGAACATTAGAACAATTAAAATTAATTCTGATCTCAATTAGGTAGCCAAAAATGAAACGATACATAACGTAACAGTTGAGGCAGTTCGTTCCATCGAAAGTTTGAAAATTACGCCCGCTTTTTCTTTAGGTGACGCCATTTACTGAATACATAATATTTTTATTTAACATTTATTTGCAACACAAAATTACACAAAAATATATACATATAGGCCAGTCAAATAGTACAGTAGAAATTCGCTGAAATCGCAAACTAACGGCTAGTTCTGATTGTTTAATATGTTTTTAAGACCACTACAGGGTACACTAGAGTAGTGTATATCCAAGACCTGTGCTAACGTCGTAGTACTCGAAAAACCGCGAAATGTTCGCACTATTTTCGTTTTTTTTCACTATATCTTATAAAAAAGGCGTTTGTTCATAAACGATTGGTGGTACGAAGTTAGCACAGGTCTTTTGAAGCTGGAAACTTAGATGGATATACACTACTGGTAGTGGCCCTAACAACATATTAAAAAATAAGAACTAGCTGTTAGTTTGCGATTTTAATCTACTATATGACTAGCCTAATACATCTATTAAAGGAAACATTATATTTGTTCAGGTACATTTTTTTGGGTCATCAGTTTCACATTTTTCGACGTGTACGAGTTCCATTTCGCTTGAAAAACATCCCAAATATGTTTTCGAAAAGTGTAGGAAGTTACTATAATTATGACAACTTATACTATTTTGATTTGTATTTGATATATACCTTGATAACTAATTTTTCTTATTTTACAAAGAAAAAATCATGTATTAGGTAAAATAATGTGAACGAGAAACCTGAAGTAATTTTCAAATTTTAGTAAATATCTCCAGCACATGTCTAACATTCGTACAAAATTCCATTGCGATCTTTTTACCGGTTTTAGAGATTTAGAGCAACTAATTATTTGGACCCGTGGCAAACATTGACGCCATTTTCTCAAGATGGTAAAATTATTCTACCACCTGACATTTTTTTAATGGATACTAATTTTTTTGTATGAAATGTCCTCGTAGCTTTTTGTGCTTAAAATGTCCTCTAAATTAAGGTAATATATAGATTTTTCTCAAATGAAATTCGTCATTACCCAAATTTTATATTTTTTCTGAATTAAACTATTAGAAGAACCCTATATTTTTTGATTTTTTTTAAGTCGAAAAAAATTGTATGTGTGTTCTTCTTGTATTCCTTAAGTGCTACTAAAAACAGTAATTATATAGTATAATATGTATTGTGACCATTACTGTCTAACCTCTATTTCTAACCTAATTTTCTATTTCTGATATAAATCCATATTGTGTGTGATTCTCTTTTGTCAAACATATTTCTTACTATTTTATATATTATTTATTCTACGTGGTGCCCCAATAATCCCCGGCCTTCATAATAATAATAGGTAATAATTCAGATTTTACAAAAAAATTAAAACAATTAATTTAGAAATTTTGGGGTTAATTTAATTAACACTAAAATTATTATTATTATTAGTATTTGCTGTTTAATTTTGCTAATATTTCCTACCCATAAGAATTTAATTTTGTTTCTGATTTGCTGCCATACGTTTTCGATAAAGTTCTTATGTTCATATATTTCAATACGTTAATTTTTTTCATATTTTCTCAATAATCGGTTATAATACGAGTTTAGGCCCTTTAAATAACAAAGAAAATCCGTTTTCCTACTTGGAAAAGCATTTAAGTGTTCAAAGGTCCATTAAAGAGACACTTGAATAAATAATGACAGCGGATTCAACCAACGTGTATTCATTTATGGCAATTCGCTCCAATTTATTCGCTTCACGTAGTAACAAATCCTCGAAATAAAAGGACTCTTTTCACGAGGCTATGCACAAAGCTAGGCACATAATGCAGCTAATTTCGGGGGGGGGGGGGGAATTTACACGAGAACAAATTCTTCTCCGAATCCGACCAAATATTCTCCCTTGCACCAAGTTTTTAAAATGACCTGGATTTCACAGAACTGCAAATATCAATTGCATTCATGAATAACTGCATGGAATATGGTAGTTATTTTCTTCATTTATCATTGCCACAATTTTTTTTGAGAAATTTGGGTATTTTCGCAAGTATGTTCCTAAGCAGATATGTGAAATTCATCAAACAAATAGAATAAACTTCTTCATAATATTCAAATTTATGTAATTTTATAAAAGATTAATTATTATTAACAGAAAATTTTAAAAATCATTTTGTCATAAATCCGGTGCATTGATTTAAGACGATAATATAAAAGTTGCAAACATATTGGTAAATAGCAAAAGTTAATAAACTCCCAAAGGGTCTGGCATAAAACAAATGTCGTCATTAATAAAGCTGATGTGTTTTATTGGCCTATTTCGACTATCCTATCAATTTAATACAAGATATCTAACTATCAGACAAGTATTGAGACAGAGACAAGGATGATTCTCTTTGATTGATGAAGTTGATTTAATAGTGATTTACTTATCTCATCTAAAAGTGAACAAATGCATGAGAGTTTTTATATGGAATCCACTTTTTGCCGATTTATGTATTTGAAGTGTGTCTTAGTATTGTTAAACAGATTATTATGCAGGATGGTTTTAGATTTGCTTAGTTATTAAATAAATATTTGACAAACATATAAAATTTAACAGAAGAGCTAGTACGTACATAGTAATTGCGTGACATTTTATTAAGAAACCAAAAGCGTAATAATGAATAAAGGTTATTTCGTCAATCCCCAGATGCAGATGTACCTCTTCATATTATTAGAACCATTCGTTGGTTCTTTAAATGATACTTATGTTTTGAATTCAGAACGATGGTGCTTATATATATCAAGTGTTGTAGTAAGGCGGCAGATGAACACAAAATGGTAACTTGTTGTATATGTAAAGAACATTACTTCCATCAGTGTGTGGAGTTAAGTATCACAGAGATGCGTAATATCAAAACCAAAAGAAATCTAACCTGGACATGTACCAGCTGTTCTGAATTTGGCGATAACATCAATGATTTAAAAGCTGTGATTCTTGGGTTAAAGAAGGAAATTGAAGAACTAAAGGCAATGTTACCTAAACAACCCTCAGAATGCAACTTCAGTTTTGAGGAAGTTGTAGCAGAGGTATCTGAAAGAAACGAGAGGAAGTACAATTTGATAGTTTTTGGCTTAGCTGAAAACAATGAGCTACGAATTCCGTCGGAAATACAAGAATATGATAAGAATAAGGTAAGAGAAGTTATAAATTTTCTGTTACCAGAGGAGAATATTGAGGATATCAAGACCATCAGAGTTGGTAAATTTGACCCTACAAAGACGACGCCAAGACCTGTCAAAATTAAATTAGATAGTGAGAAGACTATTTATACTCTAATTAAGAAAGCAGGATATCTTCGAAATAGTGACTCTTTCTCCAGAGTTAGTATTTCAGTGGATCGTACTCCGCGACAAATTGAACATTATCGGTCTTTAAAGATTGAGCTAAATAGAAGAGCGTCTGATGGTGAAACTAATCTAAAAATAAAATACATCAGAGGTTATAACACAGTTAAGCTGAATCCGCCCAGCAGATCAAAAACGTACCAGTGTTACTTTCAAAATGTTAGAGGTTTGAATTCCAAGGTGTTGAAACTCGGTTGGGTCAAGGTGTAAACAGTTCAGAGCTATTCTCAGATAGATACTCCGTAATTCGAAGTGATCGTAAGTTTAATGAACTAAACTGATCAAGAAAATAAACGTTACACTGCCAAATTTGCTGTGATTTTGGAACAGAATATATCTGGATTGCCGCCGCCTATTTAGTTTCTGTTTTGAAGTGTTAGCTAGTACAATGTTTTGACTGCCGGTCCTTGTTTGTACCAAGGATATATGTTTCATATAAAGTTTCTACAGGGCGGAAAACAGTGCTAGCTAAATATCTGAAATTTCGGCATCGTCCCATTTCAACAAAAAAAATTTTTCTGGATTTCAACATGAATGTCATAAATTAGAACCTCATCTTTCGAAACGGTTTTTGCGATTTTCGTTGATTTGCCTTATTTACACAGTGACCGCAAAAACTAGATGTTAAACTTTAAAATGCATAAATGATCAATGAAATAAATAGTATACTACTCTGAAGATCCTCAAGAAATGTGAAAGAACTTGTACAACTTCTAAGTGGTTCGTTTTCGTGTGTATAGTGGTTCATTTCCGTATGTGTGTCCAGATATAGCACTGGTAAGTGTGTTTTCTTTCTTATTCGTCTATTTGCTTATTTCTATGTAATGAAATGCTACAGACCCAAGATTACTTTTCACAAAATAAATATGAATAGCAAAGAATTTCAAAGCTAATATATATATATATATATATATATATATATATATATATATATATATATATATATATATATATATATATATATATATATATATATATATATATATATATATAAAATAGTTTCCTATTCATTGTATAAATATAAATGAAGTTTAAAATAATTCATTATGATTGCCATTATAAGAGTATTTTCTTTGCAGATCACGTAGACTAATTAGTGCTGGTAGCAGCTGAAAGAAACTTAAAACATCTTTTCCTTGAATTATAAATATGTGCTTGAGCAACAGAATCACCTTAAGGTAATATCACGCGTAAAATGTGACCTACCTGAGCAGCATTTTAATAATCTTAACCCTCATTACTGAGCTGAATATAGTTTACTATACACCAGTATGTTTACATTTTGTTGTATGAATCCTGTTATGTTACATGAATCCTGGTTATTACAATGTCAAGACACTAAAATAACTTATTGAGTTTCTGGAAAGCTCAACCACGTTTTCATCATTTTAGATTAAATTTATTCAGCTTCTCACGTAAAGAAACAGAAGCATGTCAAATAAGCAGTAATATAAATCCATTTGATAGTTATTTATGTACCAAGTCAGTAGAGTTATTTATATTGACAAAGTAAACAGAAACATAACAGCGAATACGAAACAAATCAACTTATTTTTTATTATATAGGTGAATTAAACGTGAATGTACACCCTGATGCATAATAAAATTTAATTCCTGATTTCGAAGGAGTTTCGAGAATGTTTGAGGATTATAGTAGAGTTATCATAATAATAAATATGTTCGCAGTTTGCCGTTCACCTAAAATTGCCTTTGCGATTATCGTTTTGTTGAGCAGTCTCCTCAATATAAGTTTGTGCAATCGTGTCGCTTTTTCGCCATCCGTGACGTTTTACATGTTCCTCACTGCCGCCTACGTTAGCTAAGGGAGCGGCGGACGTGCGGTTAAAACAATGTCTCGTATAAAGCGATGGTTCTGGCAAATGATGATTGTTGGCAATCTTGCCTTAATCATATTTATTTTTGCGTTACTTTCCCATTTCTTTTTACTTTTTTCGACATTTTAATTATTATTTTCTATTGCCACAATATTTTTCGTGCGATGCTTCAATTTTTTTAGTTAATCATACTCACGTTATACACTCAGTGCAAAAAAAGTGGCGCCCATAAAATTTGGTGCTAGTAAACTGAAATATCTTGTGAACCAACCGTCCGATTTTGATGAATTTCAATTTGATTTTTGGAGCATACTTTCAAGAACATTTTTTTGTGCGCAACTTCTATTCTAAGTAATTTTCCTTACTGTGTTGAAAAACGGTATAGGTGTTTTTTCAGCTGTGTTCAAGGTGCGCTGTGGAGTGTATTGGTGCCAATATAATTTTTTTAGAAAGAGCAAAATGTTGCTCTTTCGAACTGTGAGAAGAAGGCTAAATGAAGTTGGCTTAAAGGCAAGAAGACCTGCCAATGGCCAATTGCTGACTAGAGAACATCGTAGACAGCGCCTTCTTTTCTCCCGTGACACCAAAATTGGGGAATTGAGGAACGGGGTAAAATCCTGTTTACTGATGAATCGAGATTTTGTACGTTATCTCCAGATGGCCGTCACAGAGTATGGCGAAGAGGTGGCGAAAGGTTTGCAGAGTGCAATATTGTACCAAGGCTCAGTTTTGGCGATGGCTCAATTGTGGTGTGGGGAGGAATTAGTCTTGAAGCTCGTACAGAGTTAGTGGTGATAAATGGTGGGGCAATGACTGCTGATGTATATTACTGACATTTTGGAACCACATGTTGTGCCTTTTGTCCCATTTATGGGAAACAATTCCATGATAATGCATGATAATGCCCGTCCACATGTGGCAAGAATCGTTTCCGAGTATTTGGATCAGGTTGATGTTAACCGTATGATGTGGCCTGCAAGAAGCCCAGATCTTAACCCTATCGAACATGTTTGGGACATGGTAGGTAGACGTGTTCGAGCCCAAGTTTCTGCTTCTGTGAACCTGAGGGAGCTTAGTGTAGCTGTCGTACAAGTATGGGATGAATGTGACCAAGGTGCCATTCGTCATTTATTTGAGGGGATGCCAAGATGCATGGAAGGTGTAACTCTTGCTCGGGGAGGCAATACAAGATATTAACTGTTTTTTTAAGTTTATTTTTGTTGTTAATTTTAAAATATTGTTACATTCTTTATCGAGAAATTTTGTATGTTGGTTCTTTGCTTGTGAAGTTAAAAGTTAATGTTAATTATAAATTGAAAAACTTCATCATTATTTTAATTAATCACATCCTCCCTATTAATAGAGATATTGACATAAATTAAAAAATTAATTGTTAAGAAGAGATTACGCTAAAGTTCAGTTTCAAAATGTTCATATTTTTATTGCTTGCACTTACCACAGAGTGTCAGAATGGAACGAATTTTGTGAGTGTATATTCTGAGTGTATACTCTGAGTGTATATTGTTATTCTCATGGTAGCGGAGTAACTACCGTTAACTACCGTTTTTCACAAGTAGGCCGAGGAAAAAATATACTAATAAACAATGAAATGTCATGAATGTTTAATGTAAAGTTTTCAAATTTAAAGAAGTTTCTTGATAATTCAGTATAGTTAGTGATAATAATGGTGTAAATAACTTTGGAATTAGTAGCGAGGAATATGGGATTGATAGATGATGGCCGAAGTCAGAGATATGCGGCTCGTGCGGTTGGGTTGCCAGAAACTACTGTTAGAAGGGCAATTCGGTACCGGGAGACGGGTAATTGTAGTCGACGAGAGGATTCTGGTCGTCCTAGAAGCACAACTCTGTTGGATGGTCGCTTCATCTTTTAGCAGACGCTAAGAAATAGACGTCAAACGGCTGTAACTACTAATCGTCACCTACGGCAAATTCGCGGGACAGCTGTTTGTGACAATACGGTTCGCAACAGAATTAAATCCATAAATTTAAAATCCAGAAGACTTGGTCCGAAGTCCAAGAAGGTCCAGAAGACTTGGACAAAATCCGCGGCTACTTCGACAGCATCAGGTAGCTCGGTTTAATTTTGCACGCATTTACGAAAATTGGAATTAATGGGACTGATCACGTGTTATGTTTTCGGATGAATCGAGATTTTGCTTGCATTCACCCGATGGACGCTTGAGGGTGTGGAGAAGAAATGGTGAAAGGTACCACCAAAGCATGTTTCGTGAAAAGGAAAGTTTTGGAGGTGGCTCTGTAATGGTGTGGGCCAAATTACATCAATTGTTTTATTCCAAGGCACTACTTCATTTCGGATTTATTGCCAGCTTTTTAGGTCTTTGGCCCCCATGTGGGTGCCGGTAGAAAATTAAATAAAAACATCATTCAATTAGGGTTAAAGTTAAAAGAATGTAATTTATTTAAATAATTATTTTATTATCCAAATATCTGTGTATTATATACAAATTCATTATTATAAAATGTATATTAACACACTCTTCTTCTCTTTGTTGGATAATCTTGCGAATCACTATCTTCTTCTTCTTTTTCCTTCACATTTTCCTGAAGAATGAGGTTAAAATCATTGAATGAATCTTTGTCTTGAATGTTAGTAACAGTTTCAATGTTGAAGTACTTCGCGATCAGTCTCTCACATTGTATCCCAAAGTACGTCAACATAAATATGTTAACAAAACATATTTTTCTATTATTAATAATGTCACTAAATCAGTTATATATTGGTAATAACTTATGTATTTTTTTTCACAAATATGTATTTTATGCAGCAGTCTGTCTCTGAATGATCGATAGATTCTACTCCATTATATTTAAAAAAATAATACTCACCAAATTTTATAAAAATTAACTTATCACTTGAATATGTTTACGTTCGTTAAATATTGCACTGTATATTATGGTTTACTAAATTATTCACAAAGCCAACCGAATTCTAGAATATATTTCATCTGCTCCACTCCAATAACTAACACAGACTTTAATCTGCTCTACTGGAGAGACACTATGACAAACTACACTGTAATTTTCGAGCTCACCAGATTTGTCTAACTGCTCTGGTCCCTTTATCCCAACTCCTTTATATTCGATTTAGCTTATAAGGCAAAAATATGAAATTCGTGTATATTTCGTCCAGCTTCACTTTATTATTAATTTCTGACACTAATAAAAATCAATGAATGTTATCGTAGTATTTTTTTTGGAAAATGTAGATATATAATATTAACATGTGTCAATCTCAGGGATCTACAACGTTTATTGCGTCTTCCAGAGTCTCTTGTAAAAATTAAAAATTACCTCAGCTCCTAATGGTCGGTGAAAATTATGTTTTTTTTAAATTCGTGAAAAAATGCCAGTAATTGATTACCGTGCGATTTCCGCCAAATAAAAATTGAGAAAGTTAATATTTGGTTTTAATAACTGTCAAAAAAAAATTGTTTTTGTTTTTGGACTATTTATGTGCCCAGGGTGGAATGTTTTTGTGTACACTTACACATTAACTGTCCATAATGAAAGTTTCCTATTATTAATTTTATCGAATCAGAAGTTTCTACCGAAATAATAATTACCTAATCTTGTACCAACCAAATGGATGTTTACGAACCGTATATAATTAAATGTGAGAAACAAATTAAACGGCTAGGTATATATTTATTTCCCCTCCTGATTATCAGAAGTCGTGATTTGAATTTCGAACTTTTAAAAAAGAACTTGTTCCGTTTCAAATTAAAAGTTGTCACAATATACTTCAGTCGATGACTCAGATAATTTTTAGGGGATCTCTTGATCCACGAAATTATAGGAAACGCAAATCCTTCATTATAAGCCACGGAGGAGCTGCGGTTAGTAGACTATAAAGAATCAGCAATTTTTCATTCTTCTGAACTTCGTGTCAATCGATTATTGATCGAGTTTTACACGGCATGAGGTTGTACCCTACAAACAATGACGTAAGTGGCACAGAACCGTACCGGGCATATACGTTTTCGAGACGATAGTTCGCGGAGGGAAATGTTTAACACAATATTCTTTGAGAGGTTTTGGTTTGATTTCATCGCTTGTGATAAGATCTCAGAGATGGGGTTATTCTCTTATATGGGACTTATTCTTAAGAAACTCTAGTCCCGTTTCCTAGAAACTTGGCTGTATGAATATTCTCGTACATTTGTCCTTTACAATAATTATTAAATTTTTGATATTCTTTGCAAGCTGATGGAGAACTTTTGAATCCAAATGGTATACGAACGAATTCAAAATATCCATTTTCCAGTAAAAGCGATCCTTTGCATATCTTTGAGATCGATTTCTATGGGAGAAATCCAGTTGCCAAGTTCTATATTGGACGTTGGTAAAATATTGGCGACATCCATACCCATGTTCCAAGTATGTTCTCTTTATTCCAGCAAATATTAAAAGAAAAATAAAAGCATCTTAATTTTAATGTATAGAAATAATATCAGCTACTAGTAATATTTATTGATTTCAGAAACATGCTACGCAGTCCAAATAAATGTTTCCTATGTGTACTTGTGTACCTACTATATTATAAGTATGTCTATAGACTGGTGGAAAGAATATGTTGTAAAAAGTGTCTATGAGAACTAACAGCATATATTTGAATTTACTAATAACTTCACAAACAATAATTTTTGGCAGTTATATTATTGTAACAATTTTAACTAACGTAAAACATGTTGTTTCACCGTTTTATTGTTATTTAATGATATGGTAATGACGCGTTTAATTGTCAATCTAATATCATTATTATATGTATACTAATCACTAAATGCCTAGGATAATACAATGTTTAATAATATAATAATTGGATTCATAATAGGAATATATATATATATATATATATATATATATATATATATATATATATATATATATATATATATATATATATATATATATATATATATATATATATATATATATATATATATATATATATATATATATATATATATATATATATATAATATACACTGAGCTCGTAAAGTTTGGAATAAATTCAATTAATCGTTATTGAAGGATTTTCACAGGAAATCCTCGGACACGTCAACCTTATTTTATAAAATGTCACTTTTTTCAGCCAGCGACTTTTTTTTTGTTTTGTTCGTTTTTGAGCTATGACGTCATCGACAATTTTTTTAAATGACAACCCATATTTTTTTTCACGGATTTCGATAGAGCACATTTTTCTGAGTGCGAATATGTCAAAAACATAGTACCTTTAACATTAAAGTTTTCGAGATATTCGGTTGCAAAGTTTTAAGAATGAATTATACAAGCGATGACCAAATGCTAATCATTTATCAAGAAAGCGCAGGAAAAACAACAGTTTTGACAGTTGTCACAATTTTGAAGTTTTTCCTCGCAAGTTTGTGTTTTAATCAGTTGAATAATATCATTAAGTAAGTTGATTAATCATTATTCCATCATAATTCATTTTATTTAAAAATGGTCCGTCGTTTGAGTGAAAGGGAAAGAATCGAAATTTTGATGATGATCGGTTACGGGGACAGAGCTCGCACACAAGTAGAAGTTTGCCGTTTATTTAACAACAAATATCCAAACAGAGAACCAATTACACAGTCCACCGTTAGCAAAATAGAACAAAAGTTTTTAGAAGTGGGTCATACGAGAGATCGCCCTAGAACGGGTCGTCCACTAGTGCAACAAGATGTAATAGAAAACGAAATATACACTGCAGAAGAACTGGGCAATACTGAACCACCTGCACAATCTATAACACACGAAAACAACGTAGACATTGAAGTAAATTCTAACAGTGCACCATCCACCCCTAACCCAATAGGAAGAGAAAAACGTTTACTAAGAGAATTCAAACTGGACGAGGAAGAACAACACGAGGATAACAGGAAGAAAGTAAATACCAAGACAATTAAAAATAAAATCAGTGTTAAAACCAGATCCAATTCTTCAACTAACAATAATTGAACTTATTATATCTAGAGTTACAAACCCTATACATATTCTACTAGATTGTTATTATATATATTATATTATATTATATTATATTCTACTAGACATATTCTACTAGAATTTTAATTTTTTAAGAAAATTGTTATCAAAGTATCATGAATCAATATATACGTGATTATAACTACCTACCTATAAATACTAGAACTTTAGACACTGCTATGGACTACAATAATATATCTAACACGAATAAACATAGCTTAAAAATTTTCCATCAAAATATTAGAAGTCTATCTAAAAATGCAGATGAGCTTAATATATTTCTAAGCCAGTTTGATGTAGAATTTGATTGCATTGTTTTGTCAGAGACTTGGGCTATAAAAGACACTGGTTTTTTTGAAATTGACGGCTATGACTTAATATACAATGAAGGAGATATAAATAAAAATGATGGTGTGGTTGTATATCTAAAGAAAACAATTGAATACAATGCTCAAATTGTACAAATAGGAAATTGCAAATCGGTGGAGGTAACTATGAAGATAGAAAATAAAATTGATAAATTAACAGCTATCTACAGACCACCCTCCACTTGCATTGAACGGTTTGTCATTGAACTATCAAACTACTTAAGTAATAACTCGCATGACAATTCAGATTATCACATTATTGTTGGTGATATTAACCTGGATTTATTACAGGTTAATAACATAACATCAGACTATTTAAATGTTCTGAGTGAATTCAACTTTACATCCACTATAAATATTGCTACCAGGGTCCATGGTAATTCCAAATCCTGTATTGACCATATTTTTGTAAAATATAAAAAGCATGACATAAGGGAAATTTGCTATCCTTTTGTATTAAAAACTCATATCACTGATCATTATGCCACAATAATCATCTTAGACATTAAAATAAAAAATAGTGAAATTTCTAAAACATTTATAAAATACATCAATAGTAAACAATTAAAAGCAGACTTACAGAAACAAGACTGGTCCACATTTTATCGCATAAATAATATTAACGAATCAACAAAATATTTAACTTCCACAATAATAGAAAAAATAGAAAAAAATACAATTACCATACACCGAAAGCGTAACGAAATAAAAAGAAAGCCATGGATTACATGTGGGTTAATAAAATCCATTAATAAACGTGATCAAATGTACAAAGAGTGGCAAAAAAATCTCCACGATAATCATTTAAAAAAATAATTTATTAAATTATTTGAATGACTTAATAAAATCAACGAAATATAATTATTTCAAGACACAAATCGACCAAAACAAAAATAATACAAAACATTTATGGGATACAATAAATTCTATAACTAATAGAAAAAAACAAAATAACATACAACAAATACTCAATCCAAAAAATGAACTAACCAAAGATGAAACAGAAATCGCGGATATTTTTAATGATTCATTTGCTGACCTGGGACCTAAACTTGCAAGTATAATTAATAAACCTCCAACCGTACCTCATGTTATATTGTCCACTCCCCAATCCATTTTTCTCAAACCTACAAATAAGCAAGAAATAATAGATATAATAAATTCACTAAAATCATATAAAGCTCCTGGAATTGACACGGTTAAAGCTGAAAATTTAAAATATATCTCTGAAGAAATATCGGAACCAATAGCATATCTTATTAATAACATAATAAAAAATGGTGAATGTCCACGAGATTTTAAAATTTCTATAATAAAACCCATACATAAGAATGGGGATAAAACTATCACCACAAATTACCGACCGATCTCCTTAATTACAAACTTTGCGAAAATATTCGAAAAAGTCAGTAAAATTCGAATGGAAAACTATATTGACAAGAACAAATTGCTCTCTGATAAACAATATGGTTTCCGCAGTGGCAAATCCACACAAGATGCAATATCTCTTTTAACTTCCCAAATGTATAAGGCCTTAGATGAAGGAAAAGTTGCACTGTGTCTCTTCCTAGATCTTGCAAAGGCCTTCGACACTGTAGATCACTCACAACTGTTGGAGGCCTTGCAGGATATCGGTTTTAGAGGAAATGCTTTCAATCTAATGGAAAGCTACCTGAGTGATCGCAAGCAACACGTTATGATAAATTCTAAAACTAGTAGAGAGAGAACTGTAGTCTGTGGAGTTCCACAGGGTACAGTTTTAGGTCCAGTCTTATTCGTAATATATATTAATAGTTTGCTTACTTTGAACAGCTGTGGCTCAGTTATCAGTTTTGCTGATGACACAGTATTATTTTACAAGGATGAGTCCTGGGAACACCTAAAACAAAAAGTAGAGAATGATTTTAATCAGGTTGTAGACTGGTTTAACTATAAACTTTTAACAATAAATTTCAAGAAAACCATGTTCTTACCGTTGAGCTGTGACAAACGTAATTCCCCAGACTTTGACAAACTAACAATTAATAACCATGGACAAATAATAGAAATTGAAGCAACAGAATGTGTTAAATACTTAGGAGTAAATATTGATTGCCATCTTAGGTGGGATAGTCACATAATTAGCATTACAAATACCCTCAGAACGGTTCTGTTTAAATTCAAATATTTAAAAAATGTACTGGATGTATCACATTTAAAAATGTTATATTATGCATTAGTAGAATCAAGGCTGTCTTATGGGATTCTTGGTTGGGGCGGAGTAGCAACAACTCACCTAAAAAAACTAGAAACCTTACAAAAATCATTTATAAAAATAATATACAATAAAGAGCGTACTTACCCAACTGATTTACTTTACACTGACAGTGGCATTTTGGACATCAGACAGTTATATTTCCTTAACGTTATAATTAATCAATTTATAAATACAAATAAACTTGAACCTCTAGATTATACTTATCAAACAAGAAATAAAACAAATGACATTTTTAAAACGAAAACATCCTTTAAAACTATTGGTCAAAGGTGCTATGAATATTTAGCGCCTAGGCTATATAATACACTGCCTCAACAGATGAAAGACACTTTTGTCATGGTGAATTTTAAAAAAAATGCAAAAAAATGTATTCTCGATATTGGCAGAGTCGAGGTTCCAAGTAGATTAGGTTTTTGAATATTGTATAGGTGGGTGAAATGGTTGTTGTATATGATATGATGTGTGTGTATGTGTGTGTATGTATGTTTGTGTATATATATGTGTGTATATGTATATGTGTATATATGTATACATATATATATTGCTTGTTTTTGTAATTATTATAATTCTATGAGTTTATCCCACGCACAAGATTTCTTTTGTGGGTCCCTCATGTTTATTTTTCTGTAATTGTGATTAAACTATATTATTGTAAATTTTTATAAAAATAAACATTATTATTATATGTATATATATATATATATATATATATATATATATATATATATATATATATATATATATATATATATATATATATATATATATATATATATATATATATATATTTCGATTTTGTTATGCTAAAATTGTTACTATCCAACAAAAAATATATTTTGTGAGAGAGTTTATATACGACTATAGAAGTAATTTCTAGTAATTTTTTTCAAAAAATATTGTTTATGTTTAGTAAGCAATCAATTCATAATCCATATATCTAATACTATACTTAATTTTAGTAATAGCAACTCATAGTCAACATAATCAAGTGCCCTCGAAAAATATCCGATTAAACCCAGGATGATTATTGTCATTTTGTGTAAAGCCACTACAAGTTGGGTATATTTGATTTTTATACAGATTTATTATGTAAACTTAATGCATAAATAGTAATTATTTAATTATTTATATCGATTATCTATCTACTAGTCTTTAAGAAATATGTTAAACGCAGAGAATGTCTTCATATATTATCTAACTCGAATTCAATCGGAACTGGGAAAATCCATGTTATTGGAAGTAGGAAAAATGACACAGAAAATTCATATTTATTTTGTCCTTTACATATATCCTGGCTCCTCTTGGAAATCTATTATTCTATTTTCTGCATGGCTTTTAGAGTAGCTCATTCATTCAATTGAATTGAGTTCGGAGTAGGTATTCAGGATATAAAGCAGATCTGTTGCTATCTGAACATCAAAAATGAGGTATTTGCACCGTCATAGTATTGCAGCGGTCATGGTAATTTAAATTCGTACATATTTATCACGACATGTCATATGCTAAAAAATAACGTTTTCTTAGCCCTTTTTTCAATCAACGTAAGACATATTTTTTTTAGAAAACTAGATAAAATGATCAATTTCAACTTGCATATACAGTATTTTGGTATTTTGTTATATAATTGCGTTTTAGTCATTATACAGGGTTAATTAAGATGTTGTAGAACCCTAATTTCGTATATATTATATATATATATATATATATATATATATATATATATATATATATATATATATATATATATATATATATATATATATATGTATATATATGTATATATATGTATATATATATATATATATATATATATATATATATATATATATATATATATATATATATATATATATATATATATATATATATATATATTATATATGTATATATATGTATATATATGTA
Organism: Tetropium fuscum; assembly: GCA_964058915.1. NCBI lineage: Eukaryota > Metazoa > Arthropoda > Insecta > Coleoptera > Cerambycidae > Tetropium > Tetropium fuscum. Next base: position 16,811 of record CAXKVY010004186.1, read on the forward strand.
TATATATATATATATATATATATATATATATATATATATATATATATATATATATATATATATAATATATATATATATATATGTATATATGTATATATATATATATATATATATATATATATATATATATATATATATATATATATATATATATATATATATATATATATATATATATATATATATATATATATATATATATATATATATATATATATATATATATATATATATATATATATATATATATATATATATATATATATATATATATATATATATATATATATATATATATATATATATATATATATATATTATATATATATATATATGTATATATATATATATATATATATATATATATATATATATATATATATATATATATATATATATATAGTGTGTGTATACATTCGTAAAATTTTTCGATCGTTGGTGATGTAAAAAAAATGTTATTTCATTTAATTAAATTTGACGTTAAGTCAATAGCTGTCTTTCAGTTTTAATTTATGAATAATCAAAATAATATCAGTATGTAGATAGTATGTCCCGAATTCGAGATGATAACAACGCGCCGAATTGGAAATTGATTTTAGCCGTGGAGAGATGTAAGTGCTCTCTACCAAATCTCCTTCACATCAGAGTGATGACTCTAGCCACAGAAACACTGCCTCCAGCAAGCACTTTATTGAGAAATGTTGCTAAGGGCCTTAATTAAAACCGGACACTTAATTTCAGCGCGATTTTATTGTTAGCAACTTCTAATAGCTTTTTAAAATTATGAGGATTGAAGGGAGCAGGAAGGTATATTTAATTACATATTAAAATATACCAAGCTTTTGTAGTTAGTTGCTAACATTTCAAGTGATATTAGCTTATAATTTAAAATGTAAAGGTCCATAAAAATTAATATATTAGTAAAACAAATCATACATAAGGTGGAATAGGATACTTAACGTTTGAGGGTTACAAATTTAGACTTTTTAAATGCTTATACTTTTACTTTTATAGACTATATATTGTATAGTTACATAAAAGTTAAAGAATTTAAAAAATTAGTGAGGTATATATTTTCATGATTTGATAAAAAAAGCGCACTGGCGGTGCTTGGGGCGGAATGGGGCACAAAAGCTGGAAAATAATAATATTTCTTGGGAATACAAGTAAAAATAAAATTTGAAATTATACAATAGTGTCCAATGTTCTTCTGATGATTCTGATGACTCAGCAGCTTTATTTGTGTCTATCTTTTTATTTGGTTGAGGATGCTTTACTTTGTTTTTGGCATCCTCGATTTTTCGTTTTATTATATTTTTCTTCTGTTTCTTGAGATTTCTTTGTGCGATGGATTTCTCAAGTTCATTTGTATAAGGCGTTGACGTCAAAATCGCAGTATGGGTAGAACATCGGCAGGAGAGGCATGAACAAAATGCTTTGAGTTTTGCTTTGTGTGGTCATTTGAGTTACCACAACTTTGGGACACATGCTGCTGCAAATAGAGCGACTTACCCATCTGTCTGGGAGGAGTGCGATCTCTGGAACAATGGGGTTGCTTTCCAAATTTTTTTCTCAAATACGTATTGACACTATGGGTGTCACAGTTTGCTCCGAAGTTGTCAGACTTTGCTGTGAAACGGTTTCATTTTCTTCTACAGGTTTAGTCTCTCTTGAATTATGTTTCATTTGAGAAGGAAGATAATCTACGTCAGTGAGAACTTCTTTATCCATAGGCCAATTACCAGTATTCTGGAATGCATTCATTTCATTGTTGCGGCATTTATAAAAGCTGCTCCAAATACGGGAGACATTTGAAACAACTTTCCCAGGGTTGCTTCGCAACTAGGTTCATGTTTCGTGCTCGTAGTAGATGCTGAAAGGCTTCATGAATGCCATGTCAAGTGGTTGTGACCGATGAGAGCAGTGAGGAGAGAAACAAGGTAGTATTACCCCGTTGCGTAATTTACTAGATCGAGGCTCTTAGTGTTGCTAGCATGCCCATCCGAGAGCAAAAGCACTGGATTAGTTCGAGCTGCCCCAGAAAACGTTACAAACTGTCTAAAGCGATCCATAAATATTTCTCCGTTCATCCAGCTTGAATGGCCCAGTTTCACTTCAGATCCTAAGGGCTCAAATTCCTTTTGCATCATTTTTCTCGGAGACACGGCATATAAACCCCTGAAGCTGCGAAAAGCATACTTCAGCCGTTAGTCTGTCCTCGTCTGCATAAGTGAGTATTCCTATGTGACATTTTCCTTTTGATGGCAGTATTTTAGAATTACCTTTTGGATTAACTAATTCCCATCTCGCAGTTACAGAATCTATCGCCTGTTAATTGGTATTTATCGACAGTTTCTTCGAGCAACTTGAAACACTATGACAGAGCAATTCTATTAACCCTTCAGTAATAACGTCAGTTTTTATCACATAAGTAATAACGTCGGTCTCACAGACCGATAATACCCTCTTGACCTACAATATCTGTATAATTACAAAATAACACATAAGGATCTTATTTCAAAAGAACTGTCTTAATATGTTATTGCAGTTTAACAACAAATTAACTGAAAAACAAATTTGTGAAACAAAAATACTGAAGATGTTGAGGCATTAACTCAAAATAAAATGTGTAAAAATTAAAATATCTTAATTTAAGAAAATGAAAGTAACACATTTTGACAGTTAGAAAACAATTAGACAAAAATATAACATTTAATCAGTCTCCATTTCAGATTGATCATTGCAATCTTGACATACCATCAAACAATGTTCCAAACACATTAAAGGGTCCGCCAATAAGCGCGCTCGATCTTTAAAATGAAATAAAGCAAGTTGTGTGAGAGGTATAAATGAAATTTATTTTTTGTTTGAAAGAGTATTCGAAGGCATTATGTATGGAAAATAATATCGGTCAAATGTCCACCTCGGCTTCGCTGGGTGGCGCGCATACGAGAAGTCCAATTTTCAATGACTCTGGCGCACAAATCGGGCTGTATTTCATCGATGGCGTGGCGTATGTTGACTTTGAGGGCATCAGTGTTTTGTGGTTGGTTTGCGTAGACCTGTGATTTAAGAAAACCCCACAAGAAATAGTCTAGTGGGGTTAAATCGCACGATCTCGGTGGCCAGTTGATGTCGCCTCCGCGCGAGATAACCATTCCTCCGAAGCGCTCGTGCAGAAGATCCATTGTGGCGCGCGCTGTGTGGCTCGTAGCGCCGTCCTGCTGAAACCACATATCCTCGACATCCATATTGTCGATTTCATGCCAGAAAAAGTTCGTTATCATGGATCTGTATCGTTCGCCGTTTACCGTGATGGACACACCATCGTCGTTCTCGAAGAAATACGGCCCGATGATGCCTCCGGCCCAAAATCCACACCAAACAGTTACCTTTGCTGGGTGCATTGCGACCTGGTGGACCTCCTGTGGATTGTTCTCGGCCCAATAACGGCAATTCTGCTTGTTGACATTCCCATTTAACCAAAAATGTGCCTCATCGCTGAAGATGATTTTGCGACCAAAATCGGGGTCGACTTCCAACTGCTCTAAAGCCCAATCAGCGAAGATACGGCGCTGTCTATGGTCGTTTATTTTGAGCTCTTGTGTCAGCTGGATCTTGTACGGATGCATGCCCAAATCCAGATCCAAGATTCGGCGAAGTGATGTTTCCGAAAGGCGGAGTTCCTGTGCGCGACGTGAAATTGACTGTCGCGGATTTTCACGCACACTATCGCGCACAGCGGCGATATTCTGGGCAGATCGGACGTTTCGACGACGCGTCGGTGTTGGCTGATTGTTCACCGAACCGGTTGCCTCGAATTTGTTAATCAAACGACGGATAGTCGACTCAGCAGGACGATCAATTGCACCGTAAAATTGGCGGAGCGCGCGGAACGTTGCTCGAACCGATGAATGATTTTCGTAATAAGTTTTAACGATTTGCACATGTTGCTCGCTGCTGAATTGCTTCATGGTGATTTGTGAAGATACACTGAATAATAACAACTACGTTTGCCAACTCTACCACAAACAACATGGCCGCCATGAGCTGTCAAAGATCGAGCGTCCCTATTGGCGGACCCTTTATTTGCCATATTTCTGGCAGGAATATTTTCTTTTGCAATTTCTCGACGAACAATAAAAACATCTACCTGGAACATTATTCCTTTGTTGTGGGCCATCAGCAGTAGGTATTTTCAGGTAGGTATATATAAAAGCTCAAATTACAGACCTATAACGATTGTCAACTCTTTTGTATAAGCCAATATATATCTGACGTCATAGACGCTAATTCGCAAGTTGACGTTATATAAACTGATTTCACTAAGGCATTTGACAGACTCGATCACAGCATTTTACGTTCAAAATTTAAAAAAATTGTTTTTCAGGAAATTTATTGCTATTTTTTAAATCATATCTCGAGAATAGACATTGTACATTGAGTACTGTGGTCAGCAGTCTGTAGAATTTATATCTACTTCGGGTGTACCACAATGCTCTGTGTTAGGGCCGTTATTTTTTAATATTTTTATTAATGATATTATAGTTGACATTGTCGTAAATTGCCAATTATATGCTGACGATATGAGGTTGTATAACAAGGTAAATGATGTAAAGGATTGCTTGGTTTTACAAGCTGCCCTTGATAAAATTAGTAAATGGTGTAATTTAAACAAGTTACAATTAAATATAAGTAAGTGCAATGCTCTAACATTTTTAAGAAATTCCACCTTATCGAATTTAATTACACTTTAGAAGAGTCAGTCCTTACCCGCCCACCAACATTTCGTGACCTCGGTATAACTTATGACAGTAAACTGTCTTTCAATTATCATATAAACACAAATACCAGCCAAAGCTTTAGGACACTCGGATTTATAATTAGATGTTCTCATGACTTTAACAACATGCACACTCTGAAGCTGTTATACCAATCTTTTGTTAGATCCATTTTGGAATATTGTTCAGTTATTTGGTCTCCTCTTTATAATATTCACATACATAATTTAGAGAGAATTCAGAGACGTTTCTTAGAGACATTGTCTTATAAAGAAGATGATGTCTATCCTGCTATTGGCTCTCCTCAACGTGAACTTTTAAATAGATACTCGCTGTCGAGTCTTGAGTCTCGAAGAATTATATCACATCAAATATTCATTTACAATTTAATAAACAATATAACAGACTTTGGTACTATTTTAAGTTTATTGAATTTTCGGATACCAAGGCTGAGTTCTAGACAAAACTCATTATTTTATTTACCCACCCACCTTTTTTTTGTTTTGGGTTTATTTGCAGTACTATATTTTTATTGACAAAGCACATTTATTATATTGATATATCTGTATATTGCATCTGTATAATGTATCTTATATTATGTACATACTTATATCTCCTGCCCTGTAATTGGAATTTCTGTTGGGTAGTGCTATTATTGCTAAATAAAAATAAAATAAAATAAATAAAAAATATCCCTGGAAGGTACTGTGATGCATATCCCCCCACTATCAAAGACGAGTGAGATAAATATGAAAATAGATCACGTCGGCCCGTGACACCGAATGTTAGTACTAAAGGGTTAAAATTCATTGCCAGAGTTCACGAAATATCAACAATGTACCCAATCTCTACAAATGTGGAGAATGCATATACGCATTTAATAACTATGACTATTATAATGGTATGTGACCTGTCTAAGGTTCACATATAGAACTCGGAGCAACTCACGTTATTAGTTGTCGAGCCTCACTCCTCAAACTTTTGAACGTAATTAATAACTGACACTTGTCATTTGCACACTATTATTTCACACTTGTTCTTCGTGGTAAATCGACCCATAACATGAAGAATTAAAATAATTTTGTCGGAAATTATCCCGTTTCTCATTTAATATGAATAACTAGGTAACCCACATCGGGGTAACCTCTAGTCTCTCTTCGTTATAAAACAAAATATTGTAAAGTAGATTTATTTATTTATTTATTTAAGAAACAAAACAGGTATATTCATAACCTAATTACATGTTTCTACATAGAACAAAGTAATTACTATTACTGATGACACTGATAATATTGCTACAACTAAAACAAGCAAAACAAAAAAAATAATAATACTGAGAGTAGTTACTTTATGTAGGTTAAACGTTTAAGATAAAAAAAGGAAAAAAAATAATAATGGAAATTAAAGTAAAAGTAAAATATTTGCAGTACTGAAATATATTCATCGATGATTTATTTCGTCATAATAACAATTAATAAAGAATGGACCCTATTCTATCAAGTCTAGATTGACTGTTTTTAACAAAGAAAGTAATATTCCTGGGTCTTGTATTTAACTGAGGTACTGTGTAGTTTACACGTGATAACAGATATGCGTAGTTGATTTTATTATTAATCAATTTATACAAAAGCGTTAGTAGTATACATTTTCTCCTATATTCTAACTTTTTATTTCTAATTCTAGTCTAATCGGTTCATAATGTACAAAATCTGGAGAGCGTTTGTGTTTTTTGTGAAAAATATAATTTAAAAAAATATTTTGAATCCTTTCGATAATCTTCTTTTGTTTTTTAGTGTGCCCGTCCCAAATCACTGCTGCAAATTCTAATTTTGGTCGTATCAGAGTATTGTACAAATTTTTAATAGCATCTATGTTGTTGAAACTACTAGTAATGCGTTTAATAACACCAAGCATTTTGTACGAACCCGGTGCTATAGTTTCTATATGTTTGGTAAAATAAAAGTTTTCTTGAAATATAACACCTAGATCTTTATGTTGCGTTAATCGTTTTAACGGCATGTCATTCATCGTGTAACTGATATAAAAATATATCTTTTTTCCTATAAAATGACATATGATAACATTTTTTTATATTGAAATACAACTTATTTTTTTGTGACCAAGTATATATAGTATCTAAATCTTTTTGTAGAGTTACTCCATCATTGCTAGTATTTACCGCCCTATATAATTTAAAATCATCTGCGTAGAGTAGACATTTGGAAGTTATATTATCTGGCAGATCATTAATGAACAACACGAAG
>CAXKVY010004187.1:0-10237 GCA_964058915.1 Tetropium fuscum
ATTTTGCGTGCCCCGATATCGCGTTGTCTGATGGTAACGATATCGTATCTGTAGTCAGGTGGAGTCGGATACACAAACACACTAAGTATACGATTCACAATTGTATATTAAGACCAAAATGCTTGAACAATAAATACAATGATGTGCTGCATTCAATGATTGCTTAAGAGAAACTAAATATATAATGGTACTTTAAATATTCCTAAGCCTACGGTTTTGTATATTACACAGTCCCTATTAGGTAACCCCGGCTAAGGCAGTGGTTTCGGGTGACGATGCTGTCCGCATATCGTGCAATGTGAAAACGCTCTTAGAGCGACAATATCATTACCATCACACGACACGATATCGAGGCACGCAAAATGTATGGAAAGTTCACAGATTTTGCATCTTTCGCAAGTATATTACAGCGTTTTCACATTGCACGATACGATATCGTTCTCATCAGACAGTAACGCCATCCGACAGACGAGAATATCGGGCACCCTTTCACACTATACGACAGGTCGGAACGACCAGCGATCAGGATAGTCATGGCAGCCTGTCATACACGGCTTACCTTACTGTATCTTTTGTTAAGAGGAAGAAGTAAAAGAAAATATTTAATATACCCGATTTTAAAGGCTAGATACTTCGAGGGAGCATTTTACATTATCTTTGAAAGATAATGTAAATGTACGAAATGAACCTGCTAAATTGGTTTTATCCCATGAACAGGATTTTGACTCCACTAGCTCAATTAAACATACAACATCGTATTTAAATGGTATATTTGTATAGTGCAAAACACTTTTTTCAAAATCTTAGGTACTTTACTACTGTTTAGTGTTCAAACATCAGTAAATAAACAGATTTTGTCGTCCGACAGCAAACGGGGAACGCTGCATTCCACGGTATATCATGTACCGTGGACGATGTCGTTGCCATTACCGAACAGTGTGAAAACGTATCATATGTTAGTATTAAAAATACTACTGGGCGCGTTATATTGTAGCTATTTTACTAAAAATATTTCTTTTATTTCACTTAATAAAAATCTGATTCGCGGAGGTTGCAGCTGATAATCATTGTCTTAACATTTCTGCGGTTGCCGTACTACTCTACTGCTGCTGACCTGGAGTCAAAATATTTATTTTATCAATATAAATTAAAAGTAGAGATAGTTCAAGTCCGTAATTGTCAAGCTGTGACTTCTCTAAGGTGATATATCTATGGGTACCTAAGTGCTATGAGAGCCTCTAACTAACCATCTATTCACTTATCCACGACCTCCGTAGGCAAAATAAAAATCCATCAGTATACATCTCCTGGATGAGAGGCCATTTAATTCAGGTAAATTAAATTAAAGGAAGAGGTGTTATACAAATCCGTACCATGAAAATGTATGAGGCCTCAGCAGATCTGTTGAGGTCACCATGTATAATATATACTCATGAAAAACCACCAAAAAAAATTATTCTTATGTAAATCGACCCGGCGGATCCAATTTTCGCCATACAATCCGGAATTGCAAAACTGGTCAAGCTGGTCATTTTCTGAGAAATCTCAAATGTTATGCAATTTTTTTAATTTTTACCTATCACATATCACCCTTAATTTAACTCCGATTAAATTGAAATTTTTAGAAAAGCCAATTTAGAGCTTTGTTATCATGACTGACATGACAGAAATGTTATCATGACAGAAATGCAAAAAAAGTACGTGTCACCAGTAATATTGTTTTAAAAAGTTGGCGACACGAAATTTGTTAAAAATGCAGTACAAAATGCTCTATCGAGAAAACGTTTTCGGTTCTAAAGATAGATGTGTAAAGCTGACCTCATCGGGTCGGCAGGTAAGGAGGTGTACCGGGTCAGGAGTAGTTAGATGGACGGCATTTTAACAAAAACTCACCAGGAACAATCAACAACGTTTATTTGATATTAACACATGAGTAATGGTTAACGATATATTCTTGTTGGACAACTGATGATACTGATCATGGATAGATCACAGCATGTTACAGACTGTTGCAGAATGTATGCGGGCTAGGTCGCCTTACCGCATTATATAACGTTGTCTAGGTCAGTATGTATACATCCACAATAGGTGCATTAAGTCGGCCTAGATCTAATGAATGTCTTAGTCGGCATTTTACTAAATATGTCTACAACGCGTGAACTAGTTTGCTTTAGAATAGTATGGCCGTTATGACACTACAGATGTATATAGTAAGCAACAAAATTTTAGCTAAAGAATATAAGAAACTTATTTACTTTGGTGACTTTTGATAACTAAACTAAGTTTCCAAATAAATACTATTTATTTATTACCAAAATAAATACTATTTATTTTGGTATTAATGTGTTCTACGTGAATCAGGGATTATATTTCTGCTTTGTTTGTAAATATTACTTTGGATTTCTTTGGATATTATTTTGGATGGTTATAAGAGCGTTAGCCGTATAATAACCTAAAGTTAACTTTTTTTGTTTTCTGTTTGGCAGTGTTACAGTGTGTACTTTCGAATATAAGTTGAATTGACTATTTTAACCTTCTTATGAATGTCATTTGCATAAACAAATGTAGTTAATTATAAACATTTATAAACTGCATTTGACTGTGGAATTAAAGATATTACCAAATAACCTAAACTAGGTATTTATAAACTGTAGAATGCCACCGAAAGAAAAGAAATCAAAAAAAGGTAAGGTTGGGAAGAATAAGAATAAAACCGTTTCGTATCATACATATGAAAGTACTGAACTACAAAATATCAATTTATAGAGCTGCAGACGATAATAATGTTCCTTGGTCAACGTTAAAGCGATATTTGAATTCTAATCCTGATTGTGATAAACAAAATGCGTTAATTCAAAAACAAGGCATACCATTTGCTCTTACATCCGAGTTAGAGCATAAGCTATACCTACCACTATATAATAAGAATGCAAGAGTTAGGCTTTGGTTTAACTATTGTACAGGTGCGAACTCTTGCATATAAATTAGTAGAAGCTGCTGGTAGGGCACACTATTTAATGCTGATAAACGCATTGCAAGCAAATGGTGATAGGCTCACTATCAATCGCGGTATAACTGAACCATTAGAGTACCTGAAAATATTTCAGCCTACCGTGCTTCTTGCGGAAACCCCACTTTAAGTGCTGGATTCTATTCTGTGTTAAAGAAACTATACTCAAAATTAAATATTGCTGGACAACACTTAAAGTCACCTGTGTGGAACGTAGACGAAATTGGACTTCACTATGTAGTTAAAGGGCCAAGAGTTGTAACATCAGTAGGAAAAAAATATATTTATCGCCGCACATATGGTGAGAGATGGGAGACACAAAAAATGATTGGGTGTATTTGTGTCTTGGATACCAACAACAATAATTTTTAAAGGTAATCGTTGGAATGATCTATTGAAAAAATATTGTTTGCCTAATACGCATGTTAAGTTATCAAACAAAGGCTGGATTAATGCGGACTTGTTTCCAAATGGTTCCTAATGGTTCCAAATTTTTATTTCTTCGGTTACAGCCGTTGCTTTAGTAGTCAAAAATAACATTTATCTTGTAACTTTCCCAGTACACACTACTAATCTCTTGCAGCCTTTAGACGTTGGTGTTTATAAATCTCTGATATCATATTGTGCTAAAGCAATAACAGATTACATGACCACGACTCATCGAGAGAACTCTCCAGTTTGGCCACTTCAAAATTCAGCCTCTACAACAATTCCATGAAATTCCTCGCAACCATTCCTCGCAACTTGACTACTGTCAAGTTGAGCAACTTTTGAACGTGATAAGTGTCCCGAAAATAAATGCCAAAAACAAAAAGAGAAATCAGATCTTGTAGCAAAACTTATAACATCATCAACTTAAATAGAAAAAATTAAGAAAATTGACGCCCCTTTAAAGGCATTGGAAAATGTTAAAGGTAAAGTATTTTCACGCAAGGAAGACTTTGAGAAACAACTTCCTGTTTAGACCAAAAAAATATCAAAATCAACGGATTATATCATACATTATATATACATCAGGGATTATAACCAAAAAGCTCAAAAAACTTGGCGATGATTGGAAATATGGAACATGCAACGTATTCTGACGATACGAAGATGAAGAATGGTGCAGAATGGATCCACTGTTTATTTTGCAGAGGAACTTTTCACGAAAGATGCCAAGTGGAAGAGGCGGATAATTCTGTGTAATTTCTGTTCCGAAGATGTCTAAAACCTTATAAAAATATAAAAGTGTTTGCTATGTATATCTTGAATATAAATTCCTTATTTATTTTTGCTTATTAGCTGGTATTTTATAATCACTAAATAATCTTACTGCTATCACCAAATAACTTAGCCATTCACCAAATTACCTATATGAGACAGGATGTTTTTAAGTTAATAGTGTAGCCTAGCCCCCATATTTATTTAAAAAAATAATACGATAGAAGGAAGTCTAAGGTACGTGTAAAATTATTTAAAACCCCCAAAAAATGCACAAAAATTAGTTTGTTAACGATTATTACCAAATTACCTTACTTCGTCCTACTTGATTAGTTACGCAGTTCTTATGTGTCAAAATAACAATTTTTATCGGTTTGTGGTGACGACTGGTGGACAATTTTTATCGGTTTAGGATGATCATATGATGAAAATGAGGCATTTATTATGTCCAATCGAAATAGTCGCTAGAAGAAAACTTCAGGCAAAACTTGCTAAACTTATTTTCAAAAGGAGATATCGGGCATGGTTCTCGCGTAATGACTAAGACTATGTGTAACAATGTTTTATTGTTGCACGTGTGATTGTTGCCCTCAAAATCGACTAGCGTCCGATATTGATTATACATGATTCGGTTTTGTAAATTTTAATACATATTCAAGTAAGTAATGGTTGTGTTAAAATTACTTTTTTGCACCATCAAGCTTTGTTCACTTACCATGTTTGTTTCTGGAACGGTAACTAACACTTACCGGTCCAGAACGGTAATAGTAGGTATTTAAGTATCAATAATGGTAAGGGTAACTTACCGTTCGAAGGCAATGTTTCCAATTTTGTCTGAGAATTGTACAACCCTTAACGTTCGTGATGCTTATACTATTTTTTTTATACCAACGCAATGAATGAAAACGAATTTATATATATATATATATATATATATATATATATATATATATATATATATATATATATATATATATATATATATATATATATATATATATATATATATATATATATATATATATATATATATATATATATATATATATATATATATATATATATATATATATATATATATATATATATATATATATATATACGTATTAAATTTTTCGGTAATGTCAAAAACGACGTTCAATAGAAATATGACTGTTGCCGAATAAAAATGTCAATTTTGTCAGTCAATTTTGTCAGTGTGAACCGGGCTTAATGTCCATGATTGTCAGTGATCATCTATGATCTCTGCGTGCCGCGTCTGCGGGCTTTATATCCTTAATATATGTGATATAAGTTGTAATTGAGCTGTCAATAGAGAAGTATTAAAATTTGAGAGAATTCTTTTATTAAGAGCTTAAATGTGTTAAGGGCTGAAGTGCCCAGTCCATTGAATCAATATAATACAATTAAATTTTAAACTGAACTCTAGAAACTCCATTCTAAATCAGTGCGATGTTAAAAATTTCAATTTTGGCATTTATATTTACTTACCGTTCTACAAACAAAAGCACGGTAGTGAATAAAAAAGCTAGATCGTACAAAAATAAATATATTTAAATTTCTATTTAACATCATTTTTGATATTACATAAAAAATTAAATACGTATGTATAACTTAATTTTCTAATAATATCTAATTCTATAATATTCTAATAATAATAGTCTAAGGATCACGAACGTTAAGGGTTATACCGTTCTCAACAAAAACATTGTCCTCGAACAGTAAATTACCATTACCGTTCTTGATACTTAATATACTATAGTATGCGCTGACTAAATCTCCAAAAACGTACATTAGGAAAACATATGAGAGTCGGTCATTCTGCCGTCACTCATTCCGTGGTCATTGACATTATACGATATGTATTTGTAAAAGTGAAGTTAAAAGATTTCTTTCAGTTAAACCAAAACCAACATAGAGAAAAATATAATAGAACGAATAAAATTATTTAATTTGGAAATAATTAAAATGATACGTCTCAACACTTGCAAAGCAATCATAACAATGCTTAAAAAGCCATCATATATCTTTTGTGCTAGTTGGTTTATTTATGTATTAATGGTACCAGTTATACACGTATAACCCAAAACATGGTTATAACAAATAACCATGGAGCTCCTGCAATCCTTTGAGTAACACCGCTCGTGACTTCCCTCGATATTTTTAAATATAAACACTTCGACTACATATGAGGCATTTTTTATTTTGTACAGTAAGACTATACTACCTATTTTTATTTGCTGTAATGGACGGTAGTTACAAACGTATTGCCAACTAATTATTTAAAAATTCAATATTTTGCACACAAATATTTTCCCAATATTGGAGTGAACGTTTTCGAGATCTTCAGGGGTAGTCCAGTCCTTATGTATTTAAAATAACACCACTTCTTGCAAAGGGTCTGACCGGCAAAAAAATTTCGGGAATATGGCAGATTCATTGTCCTAAATTTGCAACCCTCTCCGAGTGGAGCAAAAACTACATATTTTGGAAAATTGTACTAAAATTTACCCCTTTGTCGCATGTGCTACAACTTCTGTCCAAAGCAAAATATTAAAAGTTGCTTTCGTGGTTCGATGGACCATTGCTTCTTGTACTTAAATGCAGATTTGTTAGCAGTTATTTTTTTGGCAATATATTGATTGGGAGCCGAAAAGGTGCCGCGCTGACTTTTTCGCTGTTTTTTCATTAAAAGTTACCGCTCCCGACAATTGAGCTTTATTAAAAAAAACAGAAAATTTTTGAGAAAAACGCCAAAACACTCCTTCTGAGTTCTAGACAACCTATCTTTTAGGGGTGTCGTCATATCTGAATTTTTTTTTGATAAAGCGAAATTAGATATTGTGGGATGTGGCCTCCACATTATCTGTTCCTCTTTCATCACGTGATCACTACTAATACACTTCTGCCAATTTTCTGCTGTGACATTTTCCATTGCTCGTCGAAGATGTTTCTCTACGTCAGCTAATCGAAAAGTCCAATTCACTCTCGACACTTCCCCTTTTACTTGCGCCTAGATCAATTCAATGGGGTTCAATTCGCAGTGATAAGGAGGTAAGCTCAGCAATGTGACAATGCGTCAATGCCAGTTTCTTATATTTATGCGCATGGACCTTAGCAACTTGCAATAATTCCGCCTTCAAGTAATTTTCTTTGTAAGGAATGCCCTTTTCTGTTAACCATCCTTGAATTCTTCTCTTTTTCTATGATTGTTGGGGTGTTTGTTCACATATTCGGCAATGATAAGGCGCATCTAAGGCGCATAGAGGGTAATCTCTCTATATTCAGTAAAATACTCGAAAAATTATTTTTTGTCACCTGCCGATCGGTAGTGCCTACGTTTTAGAATGTTTTCCATCGTTCGCCGATATTATATTGTATCACATTCATATATATTATTCATACATTCATATATATATATATATATATATATATATATATATATATATATATATATATATATATATATATATATATATATATATATATATATATATATATATATATATATATATATATATATATATATATATATATATATATACATATATATATATATATATATATATATATATATATATATATATATATATATATATATATATATATATATATATATATATATATATATATATATATATATATATATATATATATATATATATATATATATATATATATATATATATATATATATATATATATATATATATATATATATATATATATATACAGGGTGAGTCAGTTTTTTGTAGACAAACTTTAACAGGGGATAGAACGCACGTTTTTAAAAAGAAAAGTGCCTATAAAGATATGGCCGATCTAGCTTCCTAAGGAAGATACAGGGTGTTAAAATTTAATTTTTTTTTACATTAATGTGTAATATTTTCTGAACGGAATGATATATTCACTAAATATTTTACACATATCTTAACCTGCATAGGATCAACATGTTGTATTGTTCCTGTCGAAAATACTATAGTGGATGTTACTTTTTTCGGGTACTTCGACTATTCTGCATAATAGAACTTTTTTTTCGTACGCCACTGACATTATCTGATACATATTTCTAAAATAACGGCCCCTTAGTAACAATTTTGATCTCTTGTAATTTTGCTCTAACTATGACAGTTTTCGAGATATTGGCCGTTGTTTCTCTGATAGTGTAATGTCGTTATTTTATTTTTTTTTTCTCGAATTTTCTTTATTACTTATAAACGAACGCTTAGATTTTTTCATGTTTGGTAGTTTTTGGCGTAGATGTTTTGTTTACGAAAGGGGTGGAGCTCCCCTTCCACCCCGCCACTGTACAAGTTTTTGAACATTCTTACCGCTTGTTTTAGGCGCCTTAATTAATAGGCATTATCCCCCAAACATGAAAAAATCTAAGCGTTCGTTTATAAGTCATAAAGAAAATTCGATAAAAAAAATATAATAACGACATTACACTGTCAGAGAAACAACGGCCAATATCTCTAAAACTGTCGTAGTTAGAGCAAAATTACAAGAGATCAAAATTGTTACTAAGGGGCCGTTATTTTAGAAATATGTATCAGATAATGTCAGTGACGTACGAAAAAAAAGTTCCATTATGCAGAATATCCGAAGTACCCGAAAAAAGTAACATCCACTATAGTATTTTCGACAGGAACAACACAACATGTTGATCCTATGCAGGTTAAGATATGTGTAAAATATTTAGTGAATATATCATTCCGTTCAGAAAATATTACACATTAATGTAAAAAAATGAAACTTTAACACCTGGTATCTTCCTTAGGAAGCTAGATCGGCCATATATTTATAGGCACTTTTCTTTTTAAAAACGTGCGTTCTATCCCCTGTTAAAGTTTGTCTAATTGTTAAAGTCACAATTATTCTTTTATGACATTCATAAATAATATACACAACTATAATATAGTATTGTGGAATATGATATTTTAATTTAATAATGAGAAATTTGAGAAATACATGTGGCAACAGCGCGGTATGCTATATGCGGTCAGTCAACTACACATACATTTTAGAAAGAGTGTAGTAACAAATTTGTTTTCAAAAATGTTTTCAAGTAGCAATTTTCATCGGACTATATCATTTAGAAAAAGTAAATAGTCTTTTTTCCAAAAATTTAAAATATCTTTTTGTGCATATTTAAGTTGATAACTTTACACTGCCATTTAGGAACGTTTTTGAAAAGAAATGATGCAATTTAACATTTTTACCTATAAATAAATTATTTCAAGGTAAAACAAAGCAATATATATATATATATATATATATATATATATATATATATATATATATATATATATATATATATATATATATATATATATATATATATATATATATATATATATATAGGTATATATATATATATATATATATATATATATATATATATATATATATATATATATATATATATATATATATATATATATATATATATATATATATATATATATATATATATATATATATATATATATATATATATATATATATATATATATATATATATATATATATATATATATATATATATATATATATATATATATATATATATATATATATATATATATATATATATATATATATATATATATATATATATATATATATATATATATATATATAAATATATATATATATATATATATATATATATATATATATATATATATATATATATATATATATATATATATATATATATATATATATATATATGTATATATATATATATATATATATATATATATATATATATATATATATATATATATATATATATATATATATATATATATATATATATATAATGACAATATATATAGATAAGACAAAAGTCTTAATGTAACATACATTAATGTAACATACAGTAGTTAGAGCAAACTGTATATAACCGGTCAATACGTCATACATATATATTGCATGCGTTGATTTTTTAAATGATATTGCCAGACGGATCATCTTGCTATAGAGCACTACTTAAAAGAGAATAGTTAATAGACTTCT
>CAXKVY010004188.1:0-27304 GCA_964058915.1 Tetropium fuscum
ATATATATATATATATATATATATATGTATTTATATATATAAATGTATGTATATATATATATATATAAATGTATGTATTTATATATATATATATATATATATATATATATATATATATATATATATATATATATATATATATATATATATATATATATATATTTTGTGAAAAGTAATCTTGGGTTTGTAGCATTTCATTACATAGAAATAAGCAAATAGACGAATAAGAAAGAAAACACACTTACCAGTGCTATGTCTGGACACGCATACGGAAATGAATCACTATACATAGGAAAACGAACCACTTAGAAGTTGTACAAGTTCTTTCACCTTTCTTGAGGATCTTCAGAGTAGTATACGATTTATTTCATTGATCATTCATACTTGAATTTTGAATTTAAATTACCAATACACCAACACTTGCAGTGATTCATTTTTCCTATGTATAGTGATTCATTTCCGTATGCGTGTCCAGACATAGCACTGGTAAGTGTGTTTTCTTTCTTATTCGTCTATTTGCTTATTTCTATGTAATGAAATGCTACAAACCCAAGATTACTTTTCACAAAATAAATATGAATAGCAAAGAATTTCAAAGCTAATATATATATATATATATATATATATATATATATATATATATATATATATATATATATATATATATATATATATATATATATATATATGTATATATATATATATATATATAATATATATATATATATATATATATATATATATATATATATATATATATATATATATATATATATATATATATATATATATATATATATATATATATATATATATATATATATATATATATATATATATATATATATATATATATATATATATATATATATATATATATATATATATATATATATATATATATATATATATATATATATATATATTTATATATATATATATATATATATATATATATATATATATATATATATATATATATATATATATATATATATATATATTATATTTTGAACGTCGAATCACGTTTAACATATATATCTACATAGCAATATAAATATTTTTTCTGGAATTAGTAGAATTGTCTAATTAGTAGTTATTAGTAGGAATAGTAATTGCAATATGATTACCGGAAATCAACGGAATTCTTAAAATTTTAATGGAATACCGATATCTGGGATAATATCGTGCCCCCGTGAATAAAACCAAAAACATGTTATTATGATCTAGCTGTAATATTCAGAATTTTGGTTACAGTCACATAAATAGACGAATTTATGTTTATACAATCTTCCAATTCTCATATTCATATTCTTCTACAAACCATTATAAGACATTATAGGACAAACCATTATACACATCAATTAGAACACATATACAAGTTTCCATCTTTACAATAATCACTTTCGGGTTGGACCGATATTTGATTAACTAAAACTCCTGGGCTATAAGGAAATTAGGGAGAAAAAAGTATAGTTTGGTAAAGAATGCTTGAGGTTAGAAGATAACTAAGGCAAAAGATGCTACAGGGAGGAACAGAGCGGAAGGGACAGATGAAGCACAGAAGAAACACAAGATCAAAGAAAGAAATGGTGTTATGAAACAAAAGAAAAGATAAGAAGTTATCAAGTTGTATAAGAACAAATAGAAGAGAAGACATACCAGGACCGGTTTCTATACAGAAGAATTTGAGGCTAAAAACGGTGCCCCTTATTATACCAAGGATATCCCTTATCATCAGTGTTATTCAGTTTAGTAATAGAAGTAATAAAAGTCATAAGTGCTGCAAGAATTAATGGACCAGGACTTATATACAACAAAAAAATCAGTGCCCGGTATTTGCAGACAACCTAGTAGCGATAGCAGGAAATAAAACAGAAATAAAATATGTACCCAATGAAGAGATTAGAGGAACAATCTGTAAAAAGGGAATTGTATATAAACGAGAAAAAAAACCAAGTACATGGAGTGAACAGGGCCGGCACCAATATAGAGGTAAAAACATACAGTGGAAGAAGTAAAACAATTTACAAAATTATGGGTAGTATTTTCACGAACACCGAACATAGGGGAGGAATTGAAGCCAAAATAATATCTGATATATAAATGTAATGGATATAAATGTGTAGCAGTTACAGATAATATTGAGAAATAAAACTAATTCACAAAGCCCACAAAGACAAGGTTACACAAGAGAGTACTACGACCAATATATAATATATCCTCGATATATATACCAACATATGCTCGATATATGGATGTTAAATAAAACAACAAACGAGACTGGAGGTATGGGAGAAAGAAATACAGAGGAAAATCTTAAGTGGAAAATAACTAAATATAAATGGGTTAGAAAAAAAAACGAAGAATTAATAACTCTATATAAGGAGACAAAAAATATAATAGGAGTGATAAAACCTCAAAGGTTACGGTGGTTACAACACATTGAAAAAAGGTAAGGATACCAAAAATCCTACTGATGAGAACAATTGTAGGGAAAAACAGGGAAGAGGAAGACCGAAAATAAGATGCGGAAAGGAGGTCGAGAACGACATGTAACGCCTGGAAATTACCAGATGGAAACAAAAAGCAATATTCTAAAATATTCACGTATATCAGTTTCTTATTAAACAAACAGTATTCACTTTGTTACTGTTAATTAAATAACATTATTGTCGCTTGAAATAGAAAACACTTAACATATTTTAAACATTTTGTTTTGTATTTCTAAATAATAAATATACCCAATGCAAATGAGTGTAGGTACTTAATGTATTAGTGCGAACAGAGAAGCCCGGCGCATTACCATTTTCCTTGATAATTATTGTGCTACAAAGAAGGCTTTATTTTTTATACCAATTTATTTTCTAGAAATTATCCGTTAGGTAACGGCGGACGTATGGCGGGCACCCCCGGAGTGAAATTTAAAATGTAAAGACCCATTTCCTATGCTTTTGTGGGAGTCAATCCTCTAAATGGAATAGTAAGAGATACATGTGTAAAAGATTGAATAGGTAATTCGCTAAGAGTGAAGAAGATAGACAGTGATAAATGTAGTCGAAAGGAGGACGAGATCAAGAAGGATGTTTGTTTGGTGTGAACGTACCGCCGACGCCTCTAATGGAAATTTGAAAATTCTGTCAATCTCTCTTCGGAAACATTGGTACACACATGAGTAAAAATTGAATGTAGCTTACCGATTTATCGCATAAAGGTTGACCACATACTTAAAAAAGAATATTGCACATCAAATTGCGGTTAAAGGTAAAAGGACGAAAATAGAAAACGACGCAATTTTGATGCACTTTTGTTTGTAAACAAACTTGAGGTTTGACGTGTTCAATGAGAAATTTATGTGAATAACAACGGCCTTCATTTCTTTATTGGTAACGGTTCTAAAAACTAGGTATATTGGTGTAGTGTTTTTCAATTCAGTCCTATTTGACTTCAATTTATATTAGAAATGACTTATTTTGGTAAAAAAAAATACTAGAAGAGTTTTGTACTTTATTCTGTTTGTTTCATATGTTGCGTTTCATAGGTTAGTATTCTCACATGATAGTTAACTTTGTTAAATTATTGAGCAAAAATATTGAGTATGAAAATTCAAAATATACGAAAAAGTGTGAATTTCTATAAGTCGTTCTGTAACACCTTTATAAAAATAAAAATTGAAAATCGTCGATAGGCTAAAATTTTATAAGGTATTTAAAAATCGTTATGAAGAAATTGAGAAAATTTTCTTGTGAAAACGAGACAATCCTCAATTTCAATGAATTTTGCACAAGGATTTCATCACCCTGTGCAAAACCCTTGATGAAGATTTTGAAGATATACCGACATACCGAGTCATAGAGAAAATATTAGGTTTTCATATTCTGAAAACCGATTGAAATCCGTCTACTATTTGCAAAATGACAAAGTATAAAAATGGTCAATAATTTTGCATTAGCAGAACCTATTGACGGGCAGTTTTCATTGAAACATAATGTTTTTCCCTCTTTAAATAACCCCTGAATGAAGACAAGAAGTAAAATTCGTGTGGAAATTACATCTACGACTGGGTTTCATAGTGAGACTGGTATATCAGAGGGAGTTGTTGTTGCTGTACCGACACGTTCGCCTGTAACCAAAGGAGCAGCAGGAGATTTAAAAAACAGAAAGTTTCTTCATCCTCATCTTCTATGAGAGGCAAATCAAGTTCACTAGGAAAAAAACTACCGAGAAAAGAAAGTCAACTGTCATTTCTTTAGGCACAGAGTGGTTCTAGTTTCGAATGAAATCGGAGAAGAATTGAAGAGAAGAATCAGAATTATAAAAATTGGGATAATAAAATTTTAAAAAAACATCCGGATTACCATATATGACAAACTACAAACTATATAAGACAAGATGGACATGAAATATTGCGATTGCCTCCTTATAATCCTGAAATCAACTCTATTGAAAATGTATGAGGAATAATCAAGGGGTGGGTGGCCATTCATAATGTTAGTTTCAAATTGGCTGATGTAGAAGCACTGGCAAAAATTTAGGACCTATCTTCAGAAGTTGTTTTTATGTTAAAGTAACAGATATTGATTTACTTTTAATACAGGATCATCTGAGGCGTATGACAGTGATTGTAGCAACTGCAACCATATTTCGGGTGTTGCGTATTTGGACGATCAAAACGAGGAGTTTTTGATTAACAATATATTATGCAATAAAATTATGAAAAAATACGGTACCAATATACTAAGTACTTAGCGTATTATTTGTACTTAATAGTGATTTTTTTAGTGGCAGTATATTATAAAATTGGTACCAGTTTAAATTTAAATTTTAAATTTTACTCCCTTTTACTCTCCAATTCCGAACCGACACATCACTGGCTGATGACTATAAGCAAAAAATTACACTATGCTACTATACTACTAGTACAAAATAATAAATAAATTGCAGAACCGGTTTTACGAAAATGTTCGTAATTCGCACATCAGTGCAATTATTGGGAAATTTAAGGAAATATTGCAAAGAAAAGGTGAAATTCTCAAAATGTTCCCTAATCAACAATATAAGAGGTCTAATAACCTCTTATATATCATAACATCTTATCTACAAGCGTGAAAACTATCATCTCTAATATGATCATTTTCGGTTATAAATACGGACGCTCTTAGATCAATGCAGACTTGTGACGACACGCCAATATAAACAATACTTGGTGGCGTGTACAATATCAATTAAATCAATTTAGCCTTATCCAAATAGACACGAATGAAGATATTTTCAAATACTAGTTTACTAATAACACTTCAGCTAACGTAAAATATTTAGAAGTTTGATTTGTTCTTACAACGTGCATACTTTACTCTACACGCATTGCAAATTTTCCCAAATCATGTATCTATTTGGAAATAAAGAGAGAAATAAAACACTATAATCAGAGGCGGCCGGCGGCCATAGGCGCGCTACTATATTTTTATATTCTTATTTGTAGCAGTTAACAAGTGAAGAAGCCCGAAAGGTGAAGTAACGTCTACTAACTAAACTAAGAAGCTAAAATGTGAGAACTCGACGATCTTATTGGCACTACATTTATTGAGAATTTGCATTTTTAATGAGCTTTTATGGCTCTCTGTAATTTTCAAATGCACTATAGCTGAAAGATATTATGGACAATATTACGAGTAGAATGACGTGGATGATTGATTATAAGTACATTAACTTCTTATATGAATTTGAAAATATAATAAATCTGGAACTTCTTCCAATCAACTTTTTCCTCTGATGAGATGATGAATGACTATATACGCCTGTTAGTACGTCCACGCCATTCAACGAGTCTCGCGAAGTTACTCAAATGTCAAGAGAATGTGCCGATCACGCATTTAAGAGGGTTGGACATATTGGCCATTTATGTCATTTATTGAATGCCAATAGCGATAAATGCTAGGGAGTTTGACAGCTTTGATAGATATACGACCTCAAGAGCCTGATATAGGAACCTGATAAATCCGGAAAACAAAAGACAATAATGTATTAATAATGTTGTGTTTAAATTGTTAAAATACGTTAGCGAATCAGATCTCACAGGTAACATGTGGAGTATTATGTGAGTAATATGTAGATATTTCAAATAATAAACAAAATTATGATTACTTTCTGCTATATATAAAAAATAGTGAGAAAATACGGTAAAATTGCCCTAATATAATCCGTAAAATGCATAAGTACCTACCTACGATGTAAAAAACTAAACCGCATGCAACAGGCAAATACGCTGCGGGAGAAAATTTACATGCCTAGTCAAACAAAGACAGAGCGTATCACCTCGTGGTCTAATCGGTAATACGCTGATTGGTGAGGCTGTATTTTATTGATAACTAAATTAAAAATAGCCAGAAAATCAAGACAGAAAATGACAATAATAATAGTTTCGACATACTTATCATATTATGATTTATCAAGTATAAAAACTTATTAAACAATGGCTAATTTTTCATAAATATGAAATAAAGCATCTCCGTAACCGGGAGACGAGACTTTTAGCCTCTTAGCAAAGCACTCTAGTGAACTACCAATAATGACTAACCAATACAATGGCAATATGTGGCTGTAGTAAAAATTAAGTGTGTGTAACTATTCAAAGATTGCAAAATAAATATGTGCAGTATTTTAAATCATAATCTATAGTGAAAATATAAATAACATAAATAATAACATACGTAATTGGTTGACAGTTAACCACAATGTATATGGTAATACAAGTAACTAAGGAAGTGTTTGTTTGTTTGTTTGAAGAGACGACGTTAACGATAGATAAAAATGCTAGAGTTCCGAAAGGTAGTCCAAGGTTACCACCACGGATTACGCGTCTTTCCCTATGTAAATATCCCCAAAAACTACTTATTACAATTATTATAATTAGTAATAAGGGTAGTGTTTACGTATACAAATCAAAATATTTACGTATGTAAATATAGATCAAAATCAAGACATTTTAAATAATGCACAAAAGCAAAAGAGTTCGTAAAGGCACTTAAAAACGGTAGCCACGTTAAAATTTCTCTGTGAGAAAACTAAGAATTTATGTAGTAAAATCAAGTTGTTTATTGAAATTTGGACATGATAGTAATTACACGTTTTTTCAAAGTATTATGTAAAGTAAATTAGTTAATTTCAAGTAATTATGGTTTATCCAAGCAGTATTTAGATGTCTAGGGTGTAAAGATTTAGATCCAAGCAGTATTTAGATCAGGTAAAGATTTACAAGTAGTAAATTAAGCACCAACAAGTTATTATATTTCGAAGAAGACATCCACAATATCTGTTCCTGATTTCGCCTGTCTGTCTGAAGTGGGTCTGTTGAGACGTATGGCGGTAAACTATAAAATATAAATCTTTCTTGGACCATCACCTCAGTATTTGAGATAATGTTGGTAATTGCAATTATACATTGTGTTTCAAGAATGATTTAATCAGGCTCTGACAAATTTGGATTTTAATAAAATGTTCTTGTTGTCACAAAATAAATATTTAGGTTTACACTTAACGTTTTTTTAAAAAGTTCACATATTAAAATTAAGTGAAAATATGTCATGACATTTAATTGCTTTGCAAATATAACTTATTGAAAATACCTATTATTTTGTATTTGTAATTAGTCAACTAGTGACATCGGTGGCGGTCTAAGTAAATCTTGGAAAGTAAATTTTTATGCAAATTCCCAGTAAATGAGAATGTACGAGACAGATGTGAAAAATTCCGTTTACCTCAAGGCCTAATTGCACTAACGAAAAGTCGAGCGAAAAGTATACAAGAGGGGGACTAGCTGTTTCTCTGGTTGTTCAATAACCGTAGGGTTAAAGGCCTTATGAATTTTCTACCCTGTCATCTACCCGATTACAACTGGAACCTGACCCTACTTACCGCGAATTCGGTTGTAGGTACGTGCCTTTAGTTGCGTTATATTTTATTTGGGGGAAGGCCATCGCACAGATTTGTACAGATATTTTAAGAGCTCTATTTTGAAACTGACACAGCTTGCATTTCAATAAGAGGCCAAAGATAATGGAATGTTTATTATCGAATTATCATATTTACTTATGTAATGCTGGTCAGATATATTCCCGTGGTTTGTTCCCTTATTTCAAATATAAATTATGCATTTCTACAAGTGTTAAGGGGTGGACAATTATTACGTATTTAAACATTGCACAGCAAGTTATTCTCCTTGCAAAAAATAAATCTCTAGTATAAGAAGCTAGCTACAAGGCATTTCACAAAACGAACGAAAGATTCTTCTGCTAATATTCCTATATCTTCTATTAATACTATTTATTATTTTATAATGGACACATGTGACTCAGTGAAGTTAAACTTAAACCAGATATATTCAAGTATTTCCGCATCAATAGACACTAAAATAAACCTAATTTGCTAACGAAAATAAACCTACTACTGGCTTTTCTTTTTATTGAAAATTGAAATAAATTTTAATATTACAATATTTATATCGAATTTATATTTATATCGAAATCGAATTGATGTGATATTCTTTACACAATCATATTTGAAAAATTGTGGTAAGTGATGGAGTGAAATTCTTGCCTACATTGTCCTATTAACGTGTGTTTGATTAGACTTTATACTCAATTATTACACGGGTAGGACCGGCTTTCACTATTTAGTGACATTACTAAAACGAAATATGTACCTACAATAAAAAGCATATGATGTGATTCAGCACACATAAAAGAAACAAAAATAATCAGAAACTTACTCACCACGTCATTTAAGGTATTTATATTAACCGCCGCCCGAATCCATACTTCTATTGACACAACGTATTGAATGTGAATGTTATCTCCGATAACTACGAAGTCGTTATCTAAAATCAACATAAATGTGACGGCTGCATAGTGGTCTGAGGAGGAAATATTTACAAGGGTCATTTTGTTAATTCGAATATCTTATCTCCAAATTGATATTTTATTTAACGAAAGGTATTGATTTGTAATTTTGTATACACTACTTTGAAATATGGATTTTGTTTGGTTAATGATATATCTAATAAGTAAGAATTATGCTTGTACCTCTCTATATAAAATGCAAATAAACATGCAACATTTGTAGGAATTTTTGTCAGCACTTTTATACGAGGCATGTTTTTTTAAGTAAGTACCATTTTGAAATTCCGCCGCTGTCCAGCGCATTCGCACTATATACCTGCATCTATTGGCAAGCCACAGATGACAGAGGCTTAAATAGATCGTGTTTATCTTGGCTTTTGCGTATTTAATATGCGTCCGCGGATTGAAAATACCGCCGACTGAGAAATACGGAATTTTTGAGGCAGGAAGGTAGTGTTGCTTGTTGATTTTTGCCGTGGTGACACAATAAATTCCCAAACATATTTTGAGACCTTAACAAAACTGCGCCATGCAATCAAAAACAAAAGGTGCGGCATGCTGAGTAAAGGGATCGTTTTGTTGCATGACATCGCCCGTCCACATACAGCCAGTCTGACTCAAGAACTCGTCCCATCATTTGGCTGGGATCAATTTTATCATCCTCCATACAGCCCCGATTTAGCGCCCAGTGACTATCACTTGTTTCTGCAACTAAAGAAGCATCTCGGAGGTCAACGACACGATGGCGACGATAGCCTAAAAGCGGACGTGTTGCAGTGGCTGCCAAATCAGGCGGCAAACTTCTATG
The DNA here is from genome assembly GCA_964058915.1 of Tetropium fuscum. Lineage (NCBI taxonomy): Eukaryota > Metazoa > Arthropoda > Insecta > Coleoptera > Cerambycidae > Tetropium > Tetropium fuscum. The sequence goes on from CAXKVY010004188.1 coordinate 9,706, forward strand.
ACGACGGATTACAAAAGCTTGTAGTTCGATATAAGTGCCATAATATCGGTGGTAATTATGTACAAAAATAAATAAATGTATGGTCTTTCATGTAAAAATAAAATTGTTATGCAAAGTTTACTTGTTTTTTTTATATATCAAATCGGCCCTTACTTAAAAAAACATGCCTCGTACAACATACTGCAAACTGCTAACATAAAAAAAATTGTATATGTACCTAGGATCTAAATTCTCAAAAAATTTAACATATTATATCAACGTAATGTAATAACTTTAGTCGTAGATTAATTTTCCCCAATCTCTATTATTTTTGGATCGTAGCATAGGTATATAAGTATTATTTGGTTTACTTTTTATAGACATAATAATTGCTAGGTAAATAATACCGATACTATTTAAAATTTCAAAAATGGGGTTCAAAATGTCGAAAATGTCGAATCGAAATTTATATGTAACTGTTATCTTTCTGAAGAAAAGTAAGAGAATGCCAAAAGATATACATACTGGGACAATTTTAACAAATGCCCAATATATAAAACTTGCAAAGAAGTGCGATAGTAAATAAAGCAAGAGGACGACGTTTTCAAGCAGATGAAGATCGATAAAGAATAAGAAAGAAGCAAGAATGAAGAAAGCTTAGCCTAAAAACAACCGCAAACATTTTTCCACCATCCAAACAAAAATTCGAGCCATTGGAATAAGATACGAATTTTGTAGAGGGAGAGGCAGATATATGCATTTATTTTGTGTAACTATAAATAGTTAAAAAGCTACATATGATATGATATTGAAATTAGTTTCAGGTACTAGCTATTATTATAGTGATGGTTATACTATCAGTTTTTTGTCCTAAAATTATCTTATAAGCATATGCTGTAGTTTGGAATTAAAATAATGTGATTTTAACGATGAAAATGGTATAAATAAAATAAAACAATATAAAAATATAACACTAAAATCATTCTACAAAATCGCGACCTTAAGAACTAATTAATTGACATCAAGGAACTAATTGTTTAGATTACAATAAAGAATAGAACGAATTACAATAATTTACACATAAGTATAATACTTAAGTATTTTTAAAGATAATATAACTTATATTTCAAATGTTCATATATTTTTATATAGTAGGTACATCCCACTCCAAATTTAATTGATTGATTTAATTGACTTAAATCTCCTTGTTTCGACTAACGAAGACTAATATTATTATCTGAACCTGTGACAAAGATGTTTTTTTAAATGGAAGGTATTTTTCTCAAAATTGGAATTTTGGAAACTAGTTGTATACTTTTGGTTATCTAATTTGTTGTAATTTGCAAATTTTAAATGAAAAATCATCTCTAATCTTCGGGAAGTTCGTCTTAAAATAATTATCGACTTATTAATTGATAATATGAATTTACTATTTCGATAACATATTACCTTCGACCGCAATGAGGTAAATTATACACGCAAAAAAATTTAAACACGCGATCTGATATTATTTTTTCTAGTTTTGATATTTAAAGTGCCACTTTTCATTCAAAACCATTTCGTTAGCAAAGGTCTTACTTTTCACAACCAGTTATGAAAAGTAAAATTTTACGCAACTGGTTTTATAAAATTCATTTCATGGTAGGTTATTAAGACAATTATGAAACTGACAAGCTATGAAAGTGACAAACTGTCACACCATTACAACCCATGATACTAAGACTACAAGATATGCTAACGCGCATGCGATCCCCTATCTCTCTCCCTCTGCTGACGTCATTCCGTGACAAATTTCAAATATTCAAATTTGACACATCTTTAAAATACATTATTTTAAAGTTTAAATACATTATTTTATAAGTTTAAATACGTTATTTTAATTATTTTGTTCATTTGTGATTGTGACAAACAATGGTTTACTATGCAATGAAGGGTTGTACCAGTAACAATAATTAATAAAAAAAGTAAAAATCCTTCCAGTACATATCGATACTTTAGTTTCCAACTGCAGCAGAGATTTGCAAATTATGGGTGCAAAAGTGCTACCAAACGCATGATTTTAATATTAAAAATGTTTGGATATGTTGCATTTTTCTGATTATGATTTTCATGTTAAAGAAAAATTATTGCAATTGCCCAAAAATAAGTGGAAGTTGAAAGATAATGCTGTACCTTCACGTCCCTGCCTTCTACTTTTTTCTTTAATTATGGATGACATAATTATATTAATAAATAATTAAGAATATGAAATATATACGTTATAAACAAAAATCTTAGCTAAAGGCTAAAGATGCCAAATAAAACTTAGGTATGGTTATGTCAAAACTTATCTTTCGTGCGGTTGTGCGTACATGCTAAATTGATGCCTGCTCTAAATAGTAAAAAAACTGCACTATGTACGAATAATAATTATTGTACGAATTTAATCAGCAATATAAATATAAAAAATCCAAAAACCAAACAAACAACATCCGTCATCTGCAAAATCAGAACAGCAACACGCCACGGGAAGAAAATAAAAAATAACCGAGTAAATTGGCGCGTATGTTTAAAGGAAATGTGAATGTTATTAGTTATTTTGTGACGGTTTTGATAATTAATTATATAAAATAAACTAATGTATATTTATATCTATTTTTAGTAATTTTTATATATAAGGTATTTACCCGTTCACTTGCTTTAACTGTAAAGACCCCGTGCAGTTATAGAAAAGTAAAGGTGTAATGCCGTAATTACTAATTAATGTACAGGTTCTTTACAAACAATCCTTCTACTAAGTGCCATTCCAGTTCAAGGATTATAGACGTGGATAGTCATTGATTCCAGTTCGTGCCGTAGTAGACCTTTAACGGCAAAGTACCAGCTCCCAGCTCTCCGACACCAGATATTTGCCAGTGTTCGGGGTACAGGCCCTTTAATTAGCGGGAATATCATGTTGGTTGGGTTGGCTTGTTCTTTTTTGTACCTACCTATACAGGGCATTTAATAACTTGGGAGATTATTTTTAATTCATGATAATATATTATGCTAAAAGTAAATGCGTTACAAAAAATAAACCTAATGAAAGTGCTTTAATAACTGAGAAAAATTAAAATATAAAATGTTTCTCAAGTTCATAAACACCCTGTATACTTAAACAATGTCCAAAATAGTTATATCGAGTAGAATCATAACGAAACTTTATAATAAAACCATGTAAAAAGCTTCCGTCTCCATATATCGCCATAAATTTTTGTCACGCGGTGACGTCATGCGCAAGTTTGTTCCAAACGCGTTTCCCAAGTGATCATATCTTGTACTCTTAGTATCATGATTACAACCTATACTGGATAGTTTTCAAATGTATAAAATTAAGTTCTCTTCTCATAAAATATAACATTGGTTAAAATTAGAAAAAAAATTGTACAAAACACGTTGGGAAATGCATTGGGAGTCGCATCCTTTTGAGGAACTTATATAGTACATCCCACTCAAAATTTAATTGACTTATATCTCCGTGGTTTCGACTAACGAAGACTAATATTATTATCTGAACCTGTGACAAAGACATTTTTTTTAAATAGTAGGTAAATCTCAAAATTGGATTTGTGGAAAACTAGTTGTATGTGTTTGGATATCTAATTTATTGTAATTTGCAAATTTTAAATTAAAAATAATCTCTAATCTTCGGGAACTACTTTCTCAATTATCGACTCATTAATTGATAATATGAATTAACTATTTCGATAACATATTCCTACGACTTAATGAGGTAAATTATACACACAAAAAAATTGAAACATACGATTCATTCATGGTAGGTTTCATAGTAGATTATTAAGACAATTATGAAACTGACAAGCTATGAAAGTGACAAACTGTCAAACCATTACAACCTACTGGATTTTTTCAAACGTATAAAATTAAGTTTTCTTCTCTTAAAATATAACATTGGTGATAATTAGAAAACATCTTGTATAAAACAAGTTGAGAAACGCATTGGGAGTCGCATCCTTTTGCTCATTACGCAAAATAGTACTTTTCCCAACTGGTTACATAAATAGCTATTCCATGCAGAGCTAGTTTGTCTGCCGTATTGAGATATGTCTGCTAGTATTACAATATGAACATATCAGGTATTATTATTTAAGTATGAAATCGAAACATTGTACCTCACTACTTAGGGATGCATACTATATTATTAAATTTCATGAGCTACGAACTGTTTGTCAATGTTCCTGATTCAAAACTACAAATTTTTAAAACAGGAAGTATATTAATAACAAAGTAATATAATATTACTTCTATTAGAATTTAAATAAAAACATTATAAATACCTTCACATACCAGCAATTTACGGGCACTAAATAATATATTAAGCAATTATCCACTACCGCACTAACGCGATAAAAGCGCAAAATAAGCCCGGGAAGCGGGAAGATAAACGGCAAACTGGCAAGACACAATTCAAGTAGGCAAGCTGAGGTGCGCATAGAAAGACGGACAGCTGCGAAAGAAATCAGTGTTCACTGTCGGGTTTTGTCCTATCGAATTGGATTCGAGACTCGCAAGTAAGGAACATCTGGAGCGGCCGAGCTTTCTTTATTGTTCGGAAATGCGTCGGGACTACATAGAAACACAAGGGCGTACGGATATAATTTAGCCGAAGGACAAGACACTTAATTTGTACAGGGTATCTCCTAAAATTGACACCCCCATTATCTCTACCAATATAACTGATTCAAAAGAGTGGCGGACAGGATTTTTAATACATTTTAAAATTTTAAAAACGGATTTTAAAAATCTCTACCATCTCATTTTTTTTTCACTTGGCATGCCTTATTTATAATCTGCGGCAACCTAAATATTTATTTGATATATTAATCAAAGGTAGTGACGTTCATGGACTTACCACTCCGCATAAGGATGTGTATAGTGTACCCAAACATACCTCAGCTCTATTATAGTCAAGGAAGTTTAGCATTTCACTAAGGAAAAAAATATAGTGAGCTATAAATTGGTGTACACGTACCTTTCAGCTTCCCAAATAATCCCAAATATTCATATCAAGTCCCAAATATCCCGGTGTATGCATAACTTTTGACAGCGGACAACCCGCCAAAAAAGTACTTTTTTCGATTTTTCCAATATCTTCCCAATATATTCCCATCAATATGAGGTTTATTTATAAAAAAAAGAAAAACCGGAAAATTCTCTACAAAAAAAGGTAATATAAAGTTTATCGATAACATTAATAGTTTTTACGTAATCAATGCCTAAGAGTTTCAATGCTAAAACTCTGAATTGATTGGACTGGAAATTTTGTATGGATATTTTAGTCCATGTACCTAATCAAAATATATTTTTCTGTGGGTTATCTTCTAATTTTTATATTTTTTATATGAACTGGGGTGTGAAAAATTGTATGTTTCAGTGAACAAAATATATTATTTATTTATTTAGATTAATGATTATTATTAACTTAATATTAATAATTAGTACAAAAATTAAGTTTGCTAATGCAACTCAGTTTTGACTTATTTTCTGACACTAAACAATTAACATTATATTCAGCTGTTGCAATCAAATCATTAGTAAAAACTCTTAATTTGTTTCAGAAAACTTTTTGAACAAATTAACAAATCCTACCATTATTATTGCCTTTTTTACATTTTTCATATTTTGGGCAAGGCTTTATTCTTATGTTATTGTAAAATAAAACTCATAAACCATTAAACCAACAATATTGGAATGTTCCCTAATGTGAATCTTTTTGTATTACTTGAAGTTGATTTTGCTACTTCTTAGCGAATTGTAGGTACTTCAATAGTTGTTACCACACCAGTTTATTTTGGAAGTTACACGAAGCGAGCGACAAGAAATTAAATTATGTCAGATCAACGTCAGATAAACGTCAAATAAATTATCAGCAACTTGGCATTTAATTATATATCTACTATTTGATGTTCTTTCAAAATGAATATTCTCGTTTCATTGTATTATCCTCCGAATACAACTCGTGCTCTCAGTTTTGCCTCAATATTTATCATTCATTCATTACTCGTTGCTGCTGTTTTTGAAAAATAATAACTCGCGCTTCGCGCTCGTAATTATTTTCGCCACAGCAGCAACTCATATTCAGAATGACAAATAATGCCAGCAAAACCCAGAGCACTTCTTGTATTATATATGATAATTTCTTCATTATATTGCAATAAACAAGAAGATATATTCCTCCATGAAGAAAATATTCCTTCATATGAAGGGGCTTACAAACAACATGCCTTCAGAGTTTATTTACAAATACAAAAATGGTTAGGTAACGACTACGATGTGAGTCAGTGGGGCTGGCAAAATCTCTGACAACATACTAACACCAATGTACACTGAGCCCTTAATGTTATAACACCATTAATGTTATAGCACTTTTATAGTAAAAAAATAGGCAGCTGTCCAGGTGCTTGAAAAACAAAAGTATGTGGGCGTAAAAAAGTGCTCATGCAAGACAATGATGAGAAAATTCTTTCAATGATTTTGACTTTATTCTTCACGAAAATGTGGATGAAGAAGAAAAAGAAAGTGAATCGGAAGATTATCCAACGAAGAGGAGAAGAATGTGTTAATATACTTCTGAAGGGTTTTTTAATCACAAACAATAATTTTATTATGGAAATATCTGTGTATTATGTACAAAATCATTATAATAATTTTTTTATAATAATGGTTTTGTACATAATACATAGCTATTTTCATAATAAAATAATTGTTTAAATAAATTACATTCTTTTAAATAACCTGAATAATATTCTGTTTTTATTTAATTTTCACTTATAATATCACAAGAGCTTAAATTATTTCCAAAATTTTTTTTGAGATCACCGTGACTCTTTCTTTTGAGGTCACCGATATAATTTTCTTAAAATATTCGTGCTCAAAAATAAAATTCCAGGCATAATTTACGCTTGGGTGGTATTCCGTAAGAAAATGTCACACCCCAAGTATAAATCAAACTTGGCATTTTACAATAATGCAATTGGTATTTTATGTTAAATTAAACTTTATAGAGAATAATAAATAAAAATATTATATCCTAGATATGTCGAATTAAGAACAATTACATTATTTAATGGTTGTAAAGAAAATAGATAATATGGCAATGTGTAGATCATATAATATATGTTTACCTTATCAACTGTCAAAAAATTTCCTCTTATTTGTCACCTCGAATGGAAAAAAATTCTGAAAATTGTTCAGGTTGTCATGGTAACGAGTCAAAATAAAGCATCTTGGTTTTAAACTAGAGGTGTGAAATTTTCAACCGGCATTGACATCAGCAAATATAACGTGAGTATGATTAATTACGCAAAAAATTGAAGCATCGCATGAAAAATATTATGGTAACAGAAAAGAATAATTAAAATGTCGAAAAAGCAAAAAAAATCTGGGAGAGTAAATAAAAATTAGGTATTTGTAGATCTATTGGGTTTCTAAAGCCAAAAAAAAATATGATATTCGTGTCGAGCTACCACAGCTTAAGTTTAAAAGGATTTATTGTAGGTGATCTGGAAGCCGAAATACTTAAGATTTTGCAAGCGCGAGTCATTTTGATTGCGCGAAATCAGTTATTTTTTTTAAATTCTTGAAAAAATGTCAGAAATTTATTCCCTTAGCTGCCATTTCGGCCAAATAAAAATTAAGAAAGTTATTAAAACAAAACATGTCAAAAAAAGTACAATGTTTTCAAATTCATTTTCTGACCCTTGAAATAAAATAAGTCCATACAACTGTTCCCGATCAATATAAGCAATTACTGGATGCTCTGGCACGAGCCCCCGAAAAGATATAGCGAACTTAAGAGAGAAGATTTTTTTCTCGTAAAATCGATATGTCTCGATAACCAATACTTTGAAATTTGTCAAAAAAGTTTTTCTTATCTTTCTATGAGCTATATCTACCCCAAGTAACAAGTATGGAAACATTGTAGTTAAGTTTTAGTTCTGAGTTCTAGAGAACTCGATTTTTAGCGGTATTTTCGATATAACTCGAAAAGTAAAAAAAATATCGAAAATTATTATAGAAGCACTTTGATATTTTTTTTTAATATCTACAACGTCCTCATTTAACTTTTTTCGATATGAGCTATAGTTATTTTTTAGTTATTTACAGAAAACCGTTTTTTGTAACTTTGCGTATTTTTTTAGGTTAAGTTCGCCATTCAGGCGCGAATTGAAAAAAATAGAAACTCATATTTAAATTTTATTTTTTTACGGCCATATTTTTTTTATCCAGGTAGGAATTTCTGCAAATTTAACATTGGGCCATGACATAATGCTTGGACTATAAGTAATTCTAAGAAATAAATAATATGTAAATCTCCCGACAAGCTTTCATATAATATAAATTGTGTAAAGTAATAAATTGATGGGTTTAATTGAATTTAAAGTTTATTTTCTTCTTTATAGAACATTTAAATAAAAGCTTTTTTTTAAAAATGTTTTTACTATTAATTTCCGACTAAAGTTCCTGTAGTACTATATGAAACAAGTTTTGCATATAATGTTAATACACTTTTTAATAAAATTACTATGTTAGGAATCAGAAGACAAATGAAATTTTTACTCTTTTCAACATGAAATTGGATATAGGCTACATTTGAATTTTATTTCTTTTTGGTTGATCATAAAATATTATCAACAAAATATACTCTTTCGTATATATACTCCTCCATATGACTTTAAGATATGGGCTACAAATAAAAAAAAAATTAAATTAAAATGTGGCTCTTCTGAAGGAGCATACGAAGTATATGAGTTGATGTACCTACTACGAGTATGCTTATTTTCCCGGAATAGGTGGGTGGAAGAACAACTGCGTTCAACTAGACCTGAAGAATGAAGATCTCTTTGTGGATCTATAGTCTATTTGAAGATATAATTGTATCAGTTTGTACAATGCATTACCAAATATAGTGCGTAAAATCAACAGCACTGATTCATTTAAAAATATTACAACCACAACCAAATGAAGGTGGTTATTATAGCGTTGATGGAGTTTGTGTCCGAGATACCTCGTCCGAGTTATTTATTTTTAACATATATTTTACCTCTATTTTATATTTATATTTATTTTGCATGTTTATTTAGTTTATTTATACTATTTATGTGTTTATATTGTATTTGATTGACATGCCATATATAGGTACCATGTGTATCTCTGTGAGGTTAATAAATTATTGTACCATATTGTACCTATTGTTTCCGTAAATTGTTACGATTTATAAACGATCATCACAATTATGGTCAAATCCTGTTCTGGTCTGATTAGAGAATTGTTGCAGGTGGAGGGACAATAATGTCCCATTTGTACCCAGAGAAGATAAGCCTCCTGTTCCCCAAGAAGTACACACAGAAGAATTTTGGGCCTTATTAGGCAGGAAAGTTTACGATAATGATGACACGAAGAACAACTAAGGAGAATTTATCAAAAAATTAAGACATTCTGTAGTAATGCTTTCGTTCGATATGCAAACTAGTGGAATGCGGTGCTCAGTGGCGCGCGCAATTATCCTAATATAGGAAGTAAAAAAAACAATATTGTTAACTGGATGCGAACTATAAGTGTATTTGTTTTTATTTATTCCGAGCGAACGTTTCATCTGTTGGTATCGCCTGGAAAGACATCTATAGGGTGGTGGCGCACGCATATAGGTTCACGCACACATAGGTTCATATAGGTGCACGCATATAATTTCGTGCGTTGTATTAACGGATATTTTTTGTTATTGTCTCAGTGGCAGTTGTAGGTGTTCGGTGAGTTATTGTGTCCTTGACCGTATTAGGTAGGTGTTTACAACGCGGTATCGATTTTTATTTGGATGAAACATGGGTAAATGAAGAATACGGTGTGTTAAAAGTGTGGCAAGATAAGAATGTAAAGAGCTCTCGTTAGGCATTTATGGAAGGATGGTCTACAGGCTTGAAGATACGCACTGGAAAAGGACGTCGTTTAATAATAGTGCATATTGTTAGTGAATGTGGTTTTGTAAATGACGGTCTTTTAACTTTCGAATCCAAGAAAACAGGCGATTACCATGAATACATGAATTCCACCGTTCTCGAGGATTGGTTCAAAGGAATTCTGGACAAATTACAACCAGGATATGTTATAGTGACGGATAATGCTCCTTATCATTCTCGTAGAACAGAACAGCAGCTGCCCACAATTGCATGGCGGAAAGGGCAAATTAAAGACTGGCTGGAAGAAAGAAACATTGAACACGGCGATTCACTATTTAAAGCTGAAATGTTGACATTGGCAAGGCAACATTTTTCAGCTTTTAAGAAGTATGTAATGGATGAAATTGCCAAAGCAAGAGGAATGAATACTCCGGATACTCCCGTTACCAGTCATAATACATGTAAATGAAGACAGTAGTGAAAGTGACTCATTTTCAGATAGTGAATAGTGAATAGTTTTTGTGAACAGTGCTACTAATAAGTGACATTGAAAAATACCAATATGAGTGTAACTATATGTGCAAATAATAATATATCCTGCAAATTGGTGAGTTAATTTGTTATAAATTTTACTAACAGTCTTACCTATACTAATAATAAGTAACCACGTTCTATCCTGGCAAGGGGTGCTCTTATCTCCCCGTGATCCTTGCTGGGCAATAGCAATTTAATTTATTTCTTTTTATTTTAAATTGTTATCGGTTAAATTGAGCACTAAGTTGTACACGCAGCATGCTAAATTTTTTCAATATAATTTAAATACATTCAAAACTAGATAAGTTTTTTGGCTTAAAGTTTTGCACATATATGAATATGACATAATAAGACATCTTTTGAAGTCACTTCACCTTGGTAGCGCATGATGATACGCCATTGAGCAGTAAAGCCAGTAAATTGCCGGCTTGTTCATGCAGGTGGCCTCTAAGTGGGCGAGAAGATAAATGGGATTTATATGAGTTGAAGAGAGATAGCAACCAATATGTTATGCCGCGGACTGGATACCCTAGTTCTATTCACAAGAAATAGTGGCAATATACAATTTTACACTAAATATCCTTTTGTATTGCATAGTGATGTGATTTACCGCCTCTGTAGTAATTAGTACGGATTTTCTTTGTAAAATGCCACACAATTTTTTGCTCTAGTTTGTATATCAAACGAAAACACTATAGCCGTTAATATTTTACATAGTTTGAGTAAAGTTCAAAATTTGAATAAATTGTATTTTAAATTTTGAGACTTTTGTTACAAACATACTCATGAATATTTTATATCTCGGCGATAAGCAAACGATCGAATAAATGTAGCACACATTATGTTACTTCAACGTATTGCTCTAATTGTAATAAATTGTGTTTATGATTATTTAAGCATCCGCCGCATCTAATAGCAACATGCGGATGTGCTCTCGTTTTAATTTTGTTTTAAGAATATCCATCCATATGGCCATGTTCCCATGTTGAATTCCCCATCCGATTGTTAGCAGGGTCGGCCATATAAGCATTGTAACATTCCTCGATTTATGCGTCACCACGTCTCGGTGACGCTGACGGCAGCGTTTACATCCTTTACAGCACATTGTTTTGTATACTTAGGATTTTTAAAACTTGCTTTTAATGATACCCATCCATACAGTTTGTACAATATACAATCAATAAGTTGCATCTAACATGTACAACGATCTGCGCATATTCTGTTACTTACTACTACTAGGTATACGAGTATATCTCAAACAAATGGTGGTTTTTCCGTAAAACAATTGCGGATGTTATTTTCTCAGACGTTCCATATGTTTTGGGGTGCGGAATCCGAATTTTAAGTTTACCGCCTTGTATGAGGTCGGCTGCACAACGAAAAACGAAAAAAAACTCAAAATGTTCGCCCCTTTTTTTGAGTCTTGGAGCACCCTGTATGGACACCCTGTATATTTACGTATAAAATACGCTAGTAATTTCCGGATAACCGAAAATGAGCAAAAAAAAAAGACCGATATTCAAAAAAATATAAAAATAAAAGGAAAACTGGCGAAAAACAAATTTCATTGCCAAATTTCATCAATATATAATACGTTATTTAAAACTCATGTGATGTAATATGCTATTAAATGGGACGATGAAAATCTCGACGAGTATATTGTGTCTATCAAATCAAATTTAAAAACGGTACGGTTTTCTTATTGATCTTTTTTCGTCGATAGGGCGCAGAAAAAATATACTGTACAGCTCGAATGGAATGCCCACATCGCTCTCGGATGAGTGACCTACTTCATACTCGTGCGATGTGGACATGACATCCATACTCCCATTGCTCAAGCTGCTAATAGTTGCAGACAATAATTGCAAAGGGTGGCCCATAATGTAGTGACACATTTTGAGGTCATAACTTCGTTCGATAGAAAAACAAAAAAAATACAAGGTGTACCAAAGTATAAAAATTCAAGTAAAAAAATAACTATATAAAGTTACATTCTGTATACTACTACTAATTGTTATAATTGTTGTTAAATAGACAGTAACGTACTGGTAAATAGAGAGTAACGTACTTTGAAAACCTTATCCGGTTTCCAAGATCGCGTTTTATTGTTGAAAGTTTCTTTGAAAGTAACGAGTGTATTGTCAGCCTTACCATCCAGCCAATCCAGCCTTACCATCTCCCGGTCTATTTCTTACTTAATTAAATTGCAGATATACTTAAGTCAAATTATTAATACCTACATTTCTTTTTCGAGAAGTGGGTGGTTTAAAATAAAAAATGAGTTACCGATTTATTATTAGTATCTCATTATTCAGCTTAACACCAGAAGCAACTCAGGCGATATTAATTAAACACTTTTGTTAATCACATTGATCCTCTCCTCGAGCCTCCAGGAACAGAGATAAGGAGAAAGAGGAAGAGCTTCACTCGCATAAACCCGCGCCGTGCTATTCAAATAATCATGGATGCCGAAGCACGTGTGAAAGAAAAATTAATGACGTACGTATTGTGTATAGCTGCTGCGGCACAAAATACAACAATTATATTTAACCGCTATTGTATTGCGGGGTAAATTAATAAGTTGCTCGAGCAAGGAACTCGAATAGAGAGACATACAGGATAGAGTATATCTCAGTGGAAATATCTTGCTAAATGTTTGAGGAATTGCAAATATGTTTTTAAAACATTTTATTTTTGCAATTAACGAATAGTGGACTTTTTTTGTTAATTTTCCTCTTATATCCACAAATTTAGATACAGCGAATTATTTATTGATATTAAATAGATATTATTTATTTAGCGAACATTATTTGAGTAGGAAAATACCACATTGTTTGGTAAAATTTAATAAATAATGTGGTTTTGGCTACTCAAATATGATTTTTCCTATTTATGTGTCATGAATAATATTCCTGACAAAAATTCCTTGTTTCAACGCACAAAAATATATTATACTTAAATGTAAAAAAGCACATACATACAGGACGTTCATTATACCATAGAAAATAAAAATTAAGCGAAATTTTTCGCAATATTTAATAAAATCAAATAAAATCTTATTCAATAATTTCCTTACAAAACTCAAAGTCAGTGGTTAACTGATGAACACTATTATTCAAGGTGAATTTTAAATATATGATCATATTTAAATATGTTAAGCTTCATAACTTCATTGGTGCTGGGTTCTGAAGAATTGATATTAAGTGTATTAACATAGATTCTATTTATAGTATATATTGTTATAATTATTCCGTGTGTGTAGTTATTGTGTATTTTATTGTGTGTATCGTAGTCTGGTCAACAAGTGGCATTTTGGTGTATTTCTCTTAGCCTATTCTACCGAAAATTATGATTTAGGACTCATTCGATTTGGAATGGCGTCTAGAAACATTTTGAAACATATAAAGTACGCCTACAATTACATCATCTAGAGGTCGAGTGAATGATCCTGGAGTGCTACTTAATAGATTTTGACGTAATGGATGTCCTGTATTTTGTCCATCTAAATTTAAATCTGCATCTTCGTCTTTAGAAAGAGCACTTGGAGCAAGAGGACGTATTAAAATTATCTTAGTATAATAAGACCTCTGGAAGTTGGCTGTATACATCAAAAAGCAGGTGCAGCTGCATATTGAGTACGATTGAAAATTGAAGACCAATCTCTCTTATCTCAAAGGATCAATATCTTGTAAAATATTGATCTTTTTCTCGGCATTGTTTATCAAATCTGAACAATTATTAGATGCCCCACCCACATCGTTCCATTCGGGAAATGGAAATACCACTGCCTTCATCATCGTATATTATCCATTGTAGATAATGAATCTTTTCAAAAATATATACAACTGCAAACATGTAACATATCCTTCCCACTCTTTATTCTTATCATACGTATCAAGAAATAAATTGATTATCGCAATTTCATTTAAGTATTCTGCCAAGAATCTCAAGTTCAATTTTCTTGTCATTTGTATTGCGAACTACTTCATCACTTTCTGTGGTGTTCTCATTTCCGACCACGTACTTTTTATAATCCACCCCATCTGACGTAAACGGGTAGAAACCACTTACTTTAATTCCGGAAACGATACTCTTTGCAAATTTGTTAATTTCAATTATTTGTTTCAGGGCATCTTTCTTCATAATATTGCATCTAGTATGGTGATAAATCCATTATCTCGTAAGTTTCTTCCAGCATTATTTGAGGGGATAAAACAAGGCAACATCTAACGGTTGCAGTATATATGTTGCGTTGGGTCGCAAACAGATTAGTATTATCTATTTTTCTTTGCATAATTTGCTAAGGTGGATGGATTGATGAGATTTATGTCCATCCAGAAATACAGGAATGGGTAGATTAATTTTATTTTGTACTATAAATAGGTAAAACACATTTCCAAAATTTTCAAAAAATGGTACAGATTGCATCCAGCACTTTTTCCTATCCCCCAATTAGCAGATACAGCCTAAATCACTGCAGTAGGCAAACGTTCATATTTAAAAAGTGTTAATGGGTGTAAAAGTGTAAATTATCTGACATTGTCTTTATCTATAGTATATGTTATGTCATATACTTATTTTCGTCTTTCTGCCAAGACGAAAATAATTTCTTATCGATAATAATTTCTTTTGGGGTACAAAAAGACGGCGGTATCGTCCATGTTCCAAATTTTTGCATCATCTCTTAGGTATTTTTCTATTTATTTAAACCAGTATGGTATTTTCTCCTCAGTCACAGCAGCTCGTGCGCGCGTAAGATATTCAGCATGTTTTTGTCGCATAATGAAGTAACGCTTGAGGAATGAGTCAAACCATTTCCTACCTGGTCGATTGTCTAGAAAGGGAACAGATAATTTACTTTTATCAATTATCTTCCGCACCGATAATATAAGCCCATTTTTGTTTCGAGAATATCAATTTGCACCTGATATTACTGGTAACGAACCTTAACTTTGCAAGTTCCTCTTCTACTTCTTTTCACAGGACACAACTTTTTTTATATCTTCTGAAATTTTTTTAACCAACTTGTGTCTTAAGGTAGTTATTAGAATTTTGTACTGCTTGCTTTCAGTTAAAACTGCATGGCATTTGCTTTAATTGTTGAGTGTATTTTTGAATTCGTCCCTTATATTTCTACATTGTTTAATTTGCAAAGGCTTTTTAGTTTTAGCACAAATGGATTTGGATTTCTTAACATTATTTGCTCTCCCTGTTGTCGACATGGTAACGTGTAGGTAATATCTAAAGTTAACTATTTTAATGCACTTCCTTAACAAAACTGTTAACAAAACACATATCAGCCTCTAGATGGCTTCTCAATATGGCCGACGTTGATTTAAAACACGCCTGGAGTATGCGCAGTAACTTGCCGTTTAGTATCTAGTAAGAGCGGCAAATTAAAAATGTCACAAAGATTTTATGAATTATAGAAGCTTATTCAGGACCGGTTAAATGCGTAAATGGCTAAAACTGGTGCAGTTGCTAAAACAGGGTCATTACTCTACATAATAGTAATACAAATATTAACACTCTATATTATACAAAAAAAAATCATGGTAAAACATCATAAATTTAATAATAACCATAATTCATATACATTAATTACACTATAAATGGAAACTCAACTTAAATAGTTACTATGTCCATGGGTGTAGTTCATAAAACGCCATTGCATGGTAATGAGACCCTTTTGTCTGTACATATCGTCTTCAATGTCTTTCACAGATACTTAAATAAAGCTTTCATATTCTCTAACATATCACTAGTAAAACGACAAAAAATATTTGCGCAAACACTGAGATTTCTTGCAATTCCCACAAGAAATATTAAATATAAATATATTTCTTTGTTCTAAGGATATTGAGTAACTGGTTGTAAAATAGGTGTTGCTTCTTATAGTCCGATTTACACGATCGTGAAATATTTAAAATTTATGATAGCGCAAGCATCTCTTGAGAGATAATATGCTTTTATAAGTAATGTGCTTGCATTAGCATAAAACTTAAAGTAGCTGTAAAAGGAACGTGCATATATTTAAGAATATCTTATCGTAAATTTTAGTTTTTCATATTCATATTTCTAAATCCTGAATACAGTGTTGTTTTAACATTAAACTAGTGAAAAATTATAAAATATGAAACATTCTATAAGATTATCTTCGCAGATTCGAGTATTTAAGAGCGAGATTTTGTAGAAATGTGAAATTGCGAAAAACGACGAATCGTTGGGTCCCGGCACGTGCTTGTGTCTGTTTCTGTGTCTGTGGTGTTTTTATTAGACCGTTTTTTATCCGAGTGTGGTGTTCCTTATCCAAAATGGAGGTCGTGATGTATATATTGTATATTACTTGAGTGAATAATTATTAATAAATATTAATCTGAAAGTCAAGCAGAAGTGATCTCAGATGTCCGGACTAGTGAGTGATACAGTTTTAGTTATTATTCCTGACCCACTTCCGTCGTAAATGCAATATTGACACGCTAAAAGTGTAGATTGAGGTACCTACTTTAGCATTCATTATAAGTTTTCGTCTATTCTCATTAGCATTGAAAACTATCTCACTCACTAGCGGGAACCATTGCGAATTCGTTGATATATATAATCCAATTGTCCAATGTCAAATGTCCAATTATGTTAATTTTTTCTAGTGATTTATGTTCTCGTTTAGACGAGAACTCTAACTCTGTTAGACGCTTAAAATATATACCTACACAAAATCCCCGTAAAACGTGAAAACAGTATGCAATCGGAACTAGTACTAATTAGGCGCCTATGTGCGCCTATGATTTGGTGCTTTCCATCTACTTAGATGATTGTATTTCTAAAAAATGTGTTGTAAAATAGTAAAGATGAAACTAACTAGAAGCACCATAATTGGAATTGGAATAATCGATGCATAATCGAAGCAATAATCGATGAAGTAATCGATAAAGAGTAATGCATGATAAAGGTCCAGGTAAAAAGAGATAGAAATACAAAAATTTTATATAATAAATAAGTATATTAATATGAAGGGAAAAGAAACAAATATATAACCGCGTATCCAGATTTGAAATAAAGTGCCCAAAAACAGTACCCAAGCTGTCAAAGAGAAAAATTAGGAATAACCTATAAATTTGTATACAAAGTTCTCAACGGCAATACGGCGGATT
>CAXKVY010004189.1:0-17381 GCA_964058915.1 Tetropium fuscum
AACACACACTACTGCTAAGTGATCGAGATGAGAGCTAACGCGCCAACCGTTCGACTACCGCCCCGACTAAAATAATAAAATAAAAAGTATTAATAAGTAATAGTATTACATTTTTTTTTATTAACCAAAATTAGAAGTTCTTAACAAAAACGAAAAACCATTTCATCAGTATTCAAATTTAATTTACATTAGGTATTTTATTTTCCAAATACTCTTAGCTCTTTTTTAAAATTAGTAACTGAATCATAAGTATTATTTTTGAAATTATTTTCTTTGATGCCGGCCGGGCATTTAGTACAATGCAGTAGTTGTATGTGTCTTATCATTTTGATCGCTTTTGTTGTGTATTATGCACTTCAGAACTTACATTGACCTTTTAAAGATTTTTTTGTTTTAATTTTAGAAAAACAATTCCCTACAAATAAATTTGCCATTTACGAATAACAAATATAACAAATGTGATTTTTTTATAAAATAAATTCAAACAATAAATAAGTAATGGTAAAATTCTTACCTTGATTCAATAATAAACTCGCATCAAAATAAGATGACAAAGTTAGCCGTAAATTATCTGTTTTAAAGTACCACACAAAATACTTCCGTAGTACCATATTGTATTTCTGACACATATCATAGCTGTGAATGAATGAGCAACTTTACACTATATTCGAATTAGCCAGATGTAAAAATGTACAAGATGTAGGATGTACATAATGTGTAAGATGTACACAATGTGTAAGATGTACACAAACTGACGTAAGTAATAACTTTTCCAAAAATCTGGAAAACTAAAGACTCTTTAACAATTTTCACACAAAATTAGTTTACTTGAATGTACTTTTCCGTATATCGAAATGAACATTTTTTCGGTACTTCCGGAAAACAGTACGCCCATTTTCGTTTTTCCCTCTAATTTCACACTCTGTGTGGAAGGTGACGAATATGTCTCTAGGCTGACAGAGTCAGTCACCTCAATAAAATAGTAGAACGTGACGCTTCAAATAATGCATCTGGCGTAGCAGGACTACCAAACAGATGCCTCGGTAGTATAGACGGACAGGATTTTCAGCAGAATAGGACCTTCGGGGCCTAGGAATTCACTTCATGAATTTCCAATCTTCCGGGTAGTAATAAACACTCCATAAATTTCTACAAGCATTACATTCACTTTCGCTAACAAATATGCCATTATTTAGAAGAATTTAATAACCACCTGAGATGCTTCACCAGAAGACTGAAATAAAGTCATTATAAAATAAACAACAACAAAAAATAAAACGATATTAAATTCTATCAGTAGTTCTAAGAAATAAGAACCAGAAACAGATTTTTGATTTACGTAGCTAAGATAAGTTGTTGAGATCATTTTTGTTGATGTTTTTTCATTATAAAATCATTAAAATGATTCATTCTGTTCACTAGTCTGTCTTTCGATTTAGTGGCGGAGGCGCCAATGTGATAAAAGCAAGTTTTAAATGCTCTCATATACAGTATAACTAGGTACCGGGATATATTCGATCATTTTCCGCGCTATCTGCGGAAACTGCCCGCGTAGTATTTAAATTCTCCCATATTTTAAGCTGAAATTAATAAAAGTACACTAAATAATTATTAATATTTATTTTTTACCCGATTTGGGTTAATAATATAACAAGGCAAAAACTGAGATACAGAAAATATCCACGAAATTTTGATTTCATTGGTTGTCAATAACAGAAGGCGTATTTGTTATTGAAACACTTTAATCATGTGACAGATTAGTACGATTGTCAAAATTATCTATCTATATCTTTAAATGTCGTACGAGCAGTTTTCTTTCTAGAATTTAAATCTTATTCTACAAATTCAACTACAGAACAATATCTTTATATTGTACTATAGTTGAATCAGCGTCTATTTTTTAGCGTCCAGATATTGAGAACACTTTTGGACGATGTTATAAATATGCAACTTCTTCGCAGACGTGGTGTCAGCTTGGCTTATTCTATGTTGATATTTTATATAAGGGACATTGTTATCTATATCTAACGGTTGAAAAATGACGGTTCCATTTTCTATAGAACCATTTTCATATATATTTTTCCAGTTAATTTGTGGCGTTTCTGAATACTGTGCAATGAAATGAGAGGGAGGAATAATATAATATCATACAAGCCAGTTGTTATATACGATTTCGCTGATGAATTCCTATTTTATTCAACCGGATACGAGACGGACCTTTGTCCAAATTATTTCTTATAAATTCTTCCATATTAGTGGACAAAATAAGTAGAAACATTTCTTTGAACTCAAGTTTAGAGGAACTTGAACCACCCTTATTTTTTGTCGGAAAATCACCTCTTCAAATCTTCCTTATCAATTTAGAAACACCCTGTATACTAACCGCAATATGTTTAAAATCCTGGCAGCACATTCATCTAACTGATGTGTATTCAACGGGTTTCCTCCAAAGCGATTTCGTCCAATGAATTATAATAGCCTACTGATTAACTTTAATGAAAATTTATAACAAAATTTGCATATTAATGTTCTCGCCCCGCTCTTTCCGCAAAATATGCTAGCAGGCTGTATATATTTATCCCGCACAAGTCCTTTGCCATTAACTGAATAAGCTCCCAAAACAACCAGAATAAACAGTTGAAGGGAATTATAAACAGCAGACTATACGGATGGCATTCGGTATTATGTGAGTCGTGTTTTACTTGCTTCATATCTCTTTTACGTTGTAATTAAATCCTAATATGTCCTTTTTCACAATTAGCAGAAGGTGCCAACAATATAGAACTCCTGATACTAAAATAGAACTATTATAAGCAGAGTAACGAAGTTTGGCTTTCTCTATACAGGGTGTCCCAGTTTATACTAGTAGGACTTCACCAATCGATAGAGGATTTAATGAGGTGCTAAAAACATGCAGTTGTAGTTTATAGCCGCTCATATTTTGTTTGATAGCTGATATCTTGTTTGATATCTTGTGTTTAATAGGATGCTTTGAATTATAAATTTAGCTGCAAATTTATCAATTAGATTACTCCGTTTAACTACAACTACACACACCGAAAACTGTGCGGGAAAATAAAAGTTCAGCAGGATTGTTTTTTTTTTAATTAAATGAAGAAGAAGAAGAGTTAAATAGCACTCGTTGAAGGCAGTTCATTGTATCCTGTTTCAGTCCACATTTCTGCAGTTACATATTCTTCACCAGCTTTTGCTTCTGTATAAAAAATAATTGTCACACTTTTCATACATGACACTATTCTCGACATCTGTTTAAATATCTTTCAATTTGTTAATATCATTCAATTTTCAAACAAATTCGTTTCTTAGTTCATATCTTAAACATAACATACATAATATGTCTTTTATGCCCAAGAATAATACCTGTTCCGTAGATTATTCATTTATCACCGCGACTCCAGAAAGCGTATTATAATTGGTCTTTTATGACCTCTTGAACCAAGCTTCGTCTGAATCACTATTTTGGAGTACCATCTTTATTAATATGCCGGTTGTCTTTTGCGAGTTTTGCTTCGTTTGAAATTCAATTCTATCTTCTGTAAATCATTACGATTTTTAATTTATGAAATATTTTTATATAATTGGTGAGAATGTACTTTGACATTAAAATTAGTATATATGCCAACTTAAGTCATTTGGATATAAACACACGGTTTTGTGGGACTGGTGAATATAAACAAATTGCTATTTGAAAATAATATTAGTAACTTACTAGATGTCGATTCCCAACTACAATAAAAAAGAACACTAATTCTTAACACGTTCCAAGATACCGTAGTATTTTCCAGGTTAAAATGGTGGTAGTAATCGTGTTAATCATGGTGCAAAAACGAAAGCAGGCAGGTTTTAATTTTAAGAGCGGATGGAAAATTACATTTTCTAGTTGCACCTACATGAGTTTAGCAAATATCTTAATATTTTGTAATTATATATATATATATATATATATATATATATATATATATATATATATATATATATATATATATATATATATATATATATATATATATATATTGTGAAAAGTAATCTTGGGTTTGTAGCATTTCATTACATAGAAATAAGCAACTAGACGAATAAGAAAGAAAACACACTTACCAGTACTATATCTGGACACACATACGGAAATGAATCACTATGCATATGAAAACGAACCACTTAGAAGTTGTACAAGTTCTTTCACCTTTCTTGAGGATCTTCAGAGCAGTATACGATTTATTTCATTGATCATTCATACTTGAATTTAAATTAAATATATATATATATATATATATATATATATATATATATATATATATATATATATATATATATATATATATATATATATATATATATATATATATATATTGTGGTAATTTAATATAATGACAAATATATATGCCCCACTTGGGTGAGACAATTGACATAAGTTTAAATATGAAAAAAAAATTATATATGAGTATTATATATGGATATAATTTTTATATATAAGTTATGCAGTGAAAGCACAGAGTATAAACACCTGACAAGTCTGCTATACTGTCACGATCTTGATACTACTGCTAAATTTCCCTAGGCGCCAGTTCTTTAAACATTTTTTTTTAATATACGTTCACTGCTGAGCATGTCCTCTTTAGTCCAGTAGGGGAGGTTCAACTAGGTTTCTTTGACCATGGAAACTATTTGCTGGTAAATGAATTTAAGCAAATCTTATTGAGAATTTTTTAAAACTGTTTTTAATTATAGAAGGTTATTTTATCACTTTTATATGAAAATAATGATAACGCAGAAACTATGTAAACTTGATTATTTTATTCACAAAACAAAGTAAATATATGTCTATAAGACTGAAATTTTAACCACAAGATAGAAGTATGTGGTTTCGCACATTATCCTGCAAAGTAGCAGTAAGCTTGAATGCAAAAATACAAATTAGAATTCACTATGATTAGTGAAATCTTAGAAAGAAAACTTAATATAGATCCTACGCCAAACTACGCAACTTAACATTAATTACATGGGCTGTGGGCCTCTCAAACAATGCATTCTTATAACTAAAATTGTTTTGAAATGTTATTACCTTAATACGTTTAAATAATCCTTGCAGTAATCGAAGCACGACACAACCCAATTTTTTTAACCGCACTTTAACTTGTTTATTATCGATGCACTGTTACCTACACCAACAACTGCCTCCGTCTCTCGGAATGGTCTCGTACTTTTAACCAGAACACTGCTTACTCAGCAAGCTCACCTGCCGCCATCTAGTGGTGGTACTGGATATTTGCTACTCTTGACCCGTAGCGTGTTTATTTATGTAAATTGATGTAAATTTTGAAAAAACTTTTATGATCTGCTTACTTTGTTTATGTTGAAGTATTCCCTGCTTCTTCTGCTACCTTAAAACACTGTTTTATACCACTTATATTCTCCTTGGGAACGCCGTACTTGAAATATCATATGTTCAAGTCACACTAAAACTTAATTAATTAAGGTTAATTCTCTCTCGAATTATTTACCCTTTGATATCTCACTGTTATAGCACAAAAATTTCTTATTTAATGTAGATTTTAACTATTATATTTTACAAAATTTCTGGACACATAGCTTAGCTGCCGCTTATTCAAGGACGCTATCACCACTCTCCTGGTTTGTTACTCGTTTCTACGGAAGTTTCTCCATTTTAAACAATCGAAGTTCCTTGACAACGAGTGTTATGTTATATTACTCTCATATACTGTGACCAATCATATTGCAGCTAATTATTTTATTTATTTGGTTTACCTTAAATGTTGTTAAATATTGATTTAAATAGTTTAATTCTGCATTCTCCACAGAATTTACACATCATATTCACTCTCCAAAAATTCGTTTCAATGTTCATAATACAGTAACCTGTACCCATCTGTACCTCAAAACGTTTTGCTTCAGAATTATAATCCCGAACCCCTATACTGATGTAACGCATTTACAATTTTACGTCCAAATATACTGAGTGTATGTTAGTGTAATATACCATAATGTTTGTTAGGACTTGTCTATTACGATTAAGTTTTCTCCAAATTATAAACCTTAACAATCCTTAACAAGGTTGTAAAATGAAAAATGAAACTGTAACAATATTATATTAATATTATGTGGGTTCTTATTATTATTAGCAATATGTGTATTTACTTAATGTGATCCTTATTCGGCTACCAACTCCAACACCCCGCAGACATATAAACTACGTAGGAGGGAGCATTTTACGTCCGTGCCAAATAGTTCCAGTAATGGGAATCTCGGACGCGTTCGTCGCCGTTGGAGTCGTCGCCGACTAACAATTTGCACATAATTTTAAACTATCTGTGGTTATAGCCAGTACTCAGAATTCAATAAACATCTACACAGGCCCAAGTTTCCAACCTTTTTCCTCGGTAATGGGCAAACGATATTTCAGTAGGAGTGAATTACTGGCAAATGCAGTTTTCTTGTTCCCTCTAGTAAGGATTATAGGATTCAAAGTTATTATGGGATAACCATCTATAATACACCAAGAGATTTGTTAATACTGAGATAATTTTGTCATTGAGAATATGAAAGCGTGGTACTTGGAAGGCCTTGAGGAACACTACCTTAAAGCAACACACTTGAAAGAATCTTAATGACAAAATTCTATGTATTAATATCTATTTAGAATTTTTATTTCAATAAATCATGTAATTTTTAATGATAACACCGCATCTATGGTGTTATTGCTGTAACCCTTTAATGATTGGGATGGATGTTGTCACATGACATGAAATACAGAAATTTGATTTTAAGTTATATACAGTACAATAATATCATATTGATTCTCTTTGTTAAAAATTAAATGAAGCTTATTTTGGCTTCCTATAAATGAAAGATACGTTGGATGAAAGTGGTGTACTAAGTATTTATTATGCTTTGGCCTACGCATGCATGTCTTTAAACATTATGAGTTGGGGATGTGGTAGAGAAATGAGTATGGTATTTGTTCTACAAGGCAGACTAATTCATTGAGCATGTCCTATACCTATCTCTTACCGTTCTTGAGATGTTAACGTTCATCTTTTAACCAAAACTGAATTAACAGAAAATTAAATATCATATTTGTGTATAATTTTCGTTTTAACAAACAAATCTACCATATTTCTCACAGGGTGTCTAAAAATATGTTACTATTGACAACTTTGAAAAATAAACATGTCACTTCTTTTAAATGGAACACCCCATATATTATTAACGCAATCGACTGAATATGAAAATCCCCATCTATACATATATTCTATTTACCGCACATAGGTATAACGCACATATACCTATTTTCCGCGGTTTCTTAATTATTGACTGGGTTTTTGATTCTTTACTGCTGTACTTTTGTACGGAAAAGGCACCAGGGGAACTTTTTCCTTTCAAATTGAATGGGGAATATAAAATTGATTTTTATTCTGATAACCTGATTCTAATTTAAACACCAGTTTTATATAAAGAGCAGCTTATAAAATTAATAATAAATCTAATTTATCTGATATAACCTACTTCACTGTTTCCTTGCATATCAATCTAGCGTACACTGCTTTCAAAATTACTGTAATTATTTATGTTTCATATCGGGAAGTTGCCAGATATTTTCGGTGACATTTGCAACTGAAAATTAATCCGATACCTACTTGGGCCCAGCCCCGCCTTCTAAATTATAAATTGGATGCTCAGTGGCATTCGGAGTAAATTGATGTTCTTTGAAGATTAAATTTGGCGTAAGATAACGGTTTCATTTTCCATTTCAGGAAGCTTAATAAGCAGGTAACTGGATCTAGGATAGCATAAATACGTAATTGTAGCTAAATACGTAATTGTAACTCAAAATAAAAATCAAAATTGGTAGACTTCTTAAAATTGTATATTTCTTATGAATATATCGAGGTTAATCGAAAATCAAAATGCTTAGGTGCCTAGGTATGAAGGTAGCTTGCTGGTGAACTGTAGTTTATGTGCTGCCTAATTACTCCACAGGGCCATTTAAACGTAAAAAAAATTGATTCCCTTTGCACCTGTAATATTAGTCTAGTCAATGAATGACAAAAGATGGGTTGCGAGTGCATGGACGGGGGGAAATTTTCCGCTTCAGGAATGTGTTGGGGGTAGGGTGGATTAAATTTTATTAAATGTTACCGAATCTAGCCCGTTAGCTTCTGGGTAGGAGGGGGGTTCCCTTTTTCGGTTTGAATATTTAAAGCTTGTAAAGTGTCCTAAATAATCAGTTTTATAATTTTTTTACCTTGACACGACGCGACGCACTGTTTTCGAGATGCTTTAATTGTTTGGCTTAAAGTAAAGATTTTTCGAGAAAACTTAATACTTGTATATGTCAATTTTTGTTTTGAACCTGTAGAGGTTATCAATACAAATAATTTATCAACACTTTAGGTATACACAGAATCGTTCAAATCAGTCTAAGGAAAAAATTGAAACAACCAAAATTTTAGTGTCCATTTTTCGTGTTGGTCAATATATATTAAATACCACATACTTTCTAGGCGTATTCATCTATTTCACGCTACATATCATATGGCAATCGTAAAATTTAATTACTCGCGATAGAGACACAAAAGTATATCGGTTAAATATTGACCTTATCCTATCTCAAAATTATTATATTGATGTGGGTACTATAACATTTACTTAAGTTTAAGTTTTTATTTTTTTATTTTATCACTAATCGCTAATGGTACCTAAGCAAATGCGGAAAATACTTGTCATCCTAGCCACAAGTAATTAAAAGTGGACTCTAAAAGCATCTGGTATACTTTCAAAGGGCTTAGGATACTTGCGAAAGATGTAAGATCTGTAAATTTTTTATAATGATTTATGCTCCGTATAAAATTGATAAGGCTGAGAATGATTACATTTATGGTCCCTTAGTAAATATCAATAGGCTTGGATTTATTTTGTATATCATTATTGACGTCAAAGGAAATACCAATTTATATTTTTTTTACCCTAAAAGCTGCTGAACAATATAAAAACGTATTAATATCCGAACCCTTCAATTATTAATGAAATTCAATACTTATTATGTTTCACATAAAAGCTGCCTGATTGCGCCAACAATTCATATTTTCATGAAAATATGGTGGGAAGCATGTATACTGCGAGGCGATTAGACATTAAATATATATATCGATTATGAACTATTATTAAATCCAGCAGTAATTTATCGCCACCCGCCTTTCAATGGAAATCGATAATTAGCCATGAATCAGTTCTGTGAGGATATATTACCGAAAAACTTTTCCACAAGGGTAATTTAAAAATGTTGTAGTAGAAAGTTAATATTGGAGCTTTTCTTAATGCACGCTATGCTTCTGTATCTTGATAATTCCGGAAAGTTAAGTATGTGTGCGCATATTTCATAATCGAGAGCTTTAATAGCATTTATGGCTATAAGCTAAGAGCAAAATTATTAAACATGGATTATGTAGAAATTCCAACATACTTATACTGCCTCCGCAGATCTACTAAACCTAAATCAAAAAACACCAATTAAAAAAATGTGTCTTTAAAAAAGAAATAATGGCGGGTTTATTTCGGCAAACTTAACGGGGAATATTTCTGTTTCCAAACTTTTAAAAATCGTTGTCTCAGGAACTAACAGTCGAAAGGTAATTTAATTACGGTTGCCGAAATTAATATTAATACGATTGCCAGATAAAAATATCGACTTCACTACGCGGGACAGAGATGGGAGGAAACATGAAAATTATACGGCAATGTTCCATTTAATAAAACAAAATTGAAGTGTCTCAGTTATTTCCGAAAAACACAACGGGATAAAATATAGGTAGGTACTAGTATAAGCTCGCGCACACATTTTGTCCCTATGCATTTCACTGATACGCTTTATTTCTTCTCTTATTTATGGTACTTGTAAGTCTATTTCGATCATGTTCAATCAATGTCAGATATATACCACGGGGCATACCTTGGAGATCTTGCAGGCCAGCTGATTCATGACCTGACCAGAATATCAAAATATGACCTTAGCAAAAAAAATTAGTTTATGAGATAATGGTTCTTTTATGAATTTGTGAAAGCCAACATCTTAGATTTTCTAGTCTCCCAGCTACAAAATTCCATATTTTTAAATTTAAATTTTTGTTACGGAACTCTCAGTAGCCCTTCTATTGTTCACAGTCCAAAATAAAATTAATAATGCCATACATTTGCGAAAGGAAAAACATTTTTGCCCGAATCAAGTAATTTCTTATTAGCTAACAAACTAACTAGACTAACTTAACTAACTTAGCTAACTTAAACTAACAGATAAAGAAAACCGCGAACAAAAATCGTAGTGCATAAAACAAAGAGAGACAATCGAGATGCTACTATGAACATGTACCCTGTGATTGGTCAATCATATGTAATATTATAGCACAGTAAATAACAGTCACAAATTTAATATTACCACAAAATCGGTGAGGACAAGTGATTAAACATTATCTATTATTATTAAATATTAATATTAAAGAAAAGGAACCATGGATTGTAATTTACACAGTGCTGTGGCAGATTAAAAGAATTTGATATTCTGGTTTCGAGATATACGAGGGTGAGTCCAAGATGATCCAGAATCCTGTAAAGTGGGTAGCAGCTGTGAGACGCCATCTTAAATTCCAGTTGTAGTTTGCAGCATCATCACGAGAGGGAGAGAGTGTTGTGCAGTGAAATGTTTTTCTGTGCTTTCAAGGGATTATTTTTGATTAACATTGATAACAAAAAGGTAATAACCAACCTAACCATTTATTGTAATCTTTGCTGACTATATATTTGCTTGTGTATGTGTATACACAAATTTGATGTTTCTTGTTTATGTATTATTTGCATGGTGTATGTAGCCCATTTCTACCAATCAGAGTATAATCGTATATTTGCACCAATAACTTTAAATATGAAAATTATCTTCTTATGGACATCTACCAGAAATTATAGGCCATCTAATGTTGAAGTCTACTCTAGACAATCAATTATTTAATGTTCTATTTAAAATAAAAAACTAAAGTTAAAAATTTTCATAAAAAAAGAATTTAATATTAAAAAATTTAAATATAATTAACGGTGATAACTGAGTGATTATTGATTTCACAAGTGTTCACATATATTGTGGATTGGTGCCCATAACAACAATATCTACCAGAAATAAGCTAAATAAAGTAAGTAAACAACTAAGACATATTCTGTTTCAAACAAAATTTGACCTAAGATGTAAAATCAAAACATATTAACTATCAAATTCAAATAAATAAAATATATATTAACCATAACACTATATATATATATATATATATATATATATATATATATATATATATATATATATATATATATATATATATATATATATATATATATATATATATATATATATATATATATATATATATATATATATATATATATATATATATATATATATATATATATATATATATATATATATATATATATATATATATATATATATATATATATATATATATATATATATATATATACATATATATATATATATATATATATATATATATATATATATATATATATATATATATATATATATATATATATATATATATATATATTATATATATTGAATTGAGATATATTGAATTTCTAAAGACGTAGGTAATAAAATTATAAAGAGAAAAGAATAAAACAATAAATAATACTGAGGAAAACTCAGTAAATGTCATGTCGTCGTACTTAATTTCTATCTAAATAAGTAGATTATACCTAAAGCATATATACTATAAAATACTTAGGGCTTCACCTTGATAAAATATTAACGTGGAAACCCCACATCTGGAGTAAGGGAAAGCAGCTTGGTATTAAATTAAGAAAACCTTACTGGCTGTTGCGTCTCAGATCAAATAAATTTAACATCAGAAACAAACTACTGGCCTGCAAGCTACAATGCAGTTATGCGTCCAATATGGACATGGGTCACAGCGCCAAGTAGCAATAGGTGTTCATATATTGCAGCAATATTAATGCATGGCTGAAAATATTATTATTTGAACGCATCCCGAACGCATTTGGCTGAATACTTTAATGATTATTAAAATGAATAATTTAATGAGCTATGATTTCATGCACAGTAGTTAATGCAACTGCGTGTGTAGTGTATATAAATTACATGAAATTTAAATTTTGGTACATACAGGCAAATGCGACAGAGATCATTATCTT
This sequence comes from Tetropium fuscum, assembly GCA_964058915.1. Taxonomy (NCBI): domain Eukaryota; kingdom Metazoa; phylum Arthropoda; class Insecta; order Coleoptera; family Cerambycidae; genus Tetropium; species Tetropium fuscum. The sequence continues at coordinate 12,250 of CAXKVY010004189.1, forward strand.
TTTTGTGATGACTTTAAGCTAATTTTCCAAGCAAAGTATATGTAAATAATAGTAAATTAACGCAATTCATAATTTGTTAGTAATGTAATACTTTTGCAGAAATGTATTACCTTATTGTAAAATTGTTGATTAAGTAAACAACGCCGATAAGAACAAAAGCGAAGACAATTATAATTATAGGAGGCATGTTTTAGCTTTTTAGATAAATCCCTTCTAAACTGCCAGGTTTGTGAATATTTTTAATTAGTGCATCTCGAGAAATTGTATCCTAGTAATCAAATTAGAGTTCCACTATTAATTTTAAAATATATGACTTATTTCAGCTGAAATCCTTTTAAAGGGGTTTATTATGACGGTATTATTATTCATTATAACTTTACTACCTTCCACATGCACAAGTATTCTACCGTAGTTTTCAAACAGAAAAAGTATAGAACGTGAGTGTATAAACAAATAATATATTATTTTGCAATGATAATATCGTGCGCAGATATTGGTAACTTGGAGGTGATGAACATTAACAAAAACTGACATTTATTTATGTATTGCTTTTCAATTGCAATTTGAAAATGCCACTTAAGTCAGAAAGTTTGTTATTATTTTGTTTATTTAGTATTTAATAAAAATCACACTGGCAGTACAAAGAACAACTTTTCGTAAACGATATGCGTGATTTATCGATGCATTAATAGATGTCTATAGACGTCTACGTTGATAAATATTCCTGAGAAGCAGTATCGGCAAGTCATCAAATATGAGCTTCAAAATAATCATATGGTGCAAAGATATGGAATTTATTATAGGTGCTACATTAAAGGACATGTTATTAATAAGAACAAATTTATAGCTGAGTTCTACTATTAAGAACTGTACTTCTTATCAGGTCAGCTATTACATTTATTAAAATTAAATCAAAGAAGACAAATATATTAGAAATTTGTGGAGGACAGATATAATAAATTATATGATGGCTTCTCGGGTAATGAATGATGAAAAAACGTTTTCGTTTAGGGTCGCCTTAGCGTACTCAGGCCTTAGAGTCAGGCCTTTAGTCTATGTTTTACGTTTATCTTACAAAATGGAGCAAGTCCAAATAATGTAAATTCTGTTCAACTTAGTGTATTTATATTGATTAATTTGGTTCAGTGATATATTTTGTAATTAATTTGATACGCGATTCCTCATGCTATGTATATATGTATATTCCTCATGCTCATGTATATATATATATATCCTGTTGGTCTTTGAAATTGATGTAAAATAGCGATGTAAAATAGCATTTATTTGTCTTTTTAAATGACAAATTTCCGTTGCTTTGTTGTCTATGAGGACCTTGGTGTTTTGCGTAAGATATTCTTCTTTAAATAACAATTTTCATTTTCTTATATACCGAAGAATCATAGTATCGTTATCGTCACCGCGTTAGCTATTGGAAATGGTGGCATAGGACATAGGAGCAAGAGGGGTTGCGCTTTACTTTGCATAACAATCAGATATTATATTTCTGTCATTGTGTTTACGTGAGTTACAATTTCTAGCCTCCTAAAAATTTCCTTGTCTGTTTATTTTAAACCTTAAGAAATTATCTGAGAATATTTCGAAAATGCTACATTTATATATATTATTAAAGCTTACATTTATCACGGCAGACGATTCCTTCGGTTGTAACAGCCCGGCGAACAGTGAAACTTTACCACCTAGCACCTCCCGAGCACCCCGAGTACATGGAGAAAGGAAATTTCCGTTCTCTCTTTATATTCCATGAAACAGTACTATTATATATATATATATATATATTAGCTTTGAAGTTCTTTGCTATTCATATTTGCTTTGTGAAAAGTAATCTTGGGTTTGAAGCATTTCATTACATAGAGAAATAAGCAAATAGACGAATAATAAGGAAGACACACGTACCAGTTGTATATCTGGACATCCACATGGAAACGAACAAATTAGAAATTGTACAAGTTCTTTCACCTTCATTGAGGATTGTCAGAGTGATGTACGATTTGTTTCATTGATCATTTATACTTGAATTTAAAAACTAAAACAAAACTAAAATCATTTGTTGGATATTATGTATTAATTGTTTCCTCGAAAATTTGAGGTTTGGTAAAATGTACTATCTGCCTTTTACTGGCTCTCTAGCCGCCAATAATTGCGCCTCTGATGTACGGCGTTGCCGGTAAAAAATAAGAACCGAGTTACCGATTAGAGTGTGCCAATTTTAACAATACATATATTGAACCTGCATAATATAAACTTAGATAATTAATAGTAATACTTTATTACTTTATTACTATTAATTATCTAAGTGTCTTACTAATACGCAATACCTACAATAGTAATAATATGAATATATATATAAATTACAACAAATGTGTGTTATGGATATTATATTTATGTATACATAACAACTTAATTTTTTTAATATTATACCTACCTACTACCTACCTATATAATGTTATTTGCTGGTTATAATCTGTGTGGACAAATTTAGTACTAATGGATGTGTATTTGATATAATTATCATTTATTTAAGTGTATAATTATTTATTAATTAACAATATAATAACTTCTCTTTTCGAGTTTCATGTTTTGGTTGGTACTTGAATGCATTTTACTAGCAAAATTAACACTGCGTTAAGTACATGTCACTTTTACACTTAAAGACCAACATTTAACCAACATTGGATATCGGTGCCAATGCTATTCCAAATGTTTCAACTTGAAACCGACCGTTGGCCAGCCTATCTGTGTTACTGAACATTAAAAACATTTTCATAATTATAATTTTCTTATATATTCTCACTTAAACGTATATGTTTTCCTTCTATAAATACATTATGTATATACATATAAAGCGCCAATGAAATAATATTAGCTAAACAAAAGTGCAATAAGTCGTAAAGTGTATAACTAGGAATATGGCGTTAGCCCGAATCAGTAACAGCATTAGTATGTTTAATGGCCTTTATCACACGAATGTAATGCAACATTTTATCTACGACTGCTCAGGATTTTAGAAATCCGAATATGGATAGGAAATTTTGCGTAAAATAAACAACAACCTAATACGCAATTAATTCCAGTTATGTAATGAAAGTCATTACCTAACTCAGTTATATAATAGAACATTACGAGACTCAGTCAAATTAATTGCGTAATCGGTTTTTACCGAAACAGATTTAGATAAAATGATTTACTGACATGATAATAATCCTGATCTCCTAGGTTTCTTTATAAACGAAACGTGAGCAAATCCGTTATACTTTAACTTTATTGATTTTTAAGCTACAATAACGTACTTATTATGCATGTTGTGATTATTTTTAGCACCAACAAATTATCAAGCATGCAAGGGCATTGATTTATAATATGACCTTGGACGTATTGTAATGCGACCATTTAACTAGACCGATAATATCATTTCTCATAATTACGTTACTTTATGCTTTATGCTGAACTTTATGCTTGATGTACACCAAAACACTTATACGTTAAATGATGAGATTGAGATCACTTCAAAACTTGCATCATCAAGGAGCCCACGGGAGCCTCTTTTTGTACATTTGACAGCCAACTATCATACAAAATTAAAATGTGGCATAAGATGCTGTCAAAATGTGGCATAAGATTAATTCCATTAATTTTTTCTGGTAATGTTCTGGTTAATGGAAATGTTCTGGTAATAATCTAACAATGATTTCAGGTCATATAAATAAAATATTTCTTGGTAATTTGAATACTTTTTCAATTTTAAAATTCCGACATATTTATTGGCAATTCCGAAATTATTTCACCTATTTTATGGTAATCCCTTATTTCCTTGTATTTTTTGTACTTTCTGAGAATTAAAATTATCACATGGTACTTTTTCGTAATTACAATATTTTAATATACGTATTTGGTATTTTAATATACCTATTTTTGAGTAATTTCAATGTTTTGTGGTAATTTCAAAGTAATATAATATTATATCGTATTTTGTAGTATTTTCTTTATACTTCTTATGACTTATACATCTAATTTTGGAAGTGACACACCACTCGATCAATACTGACCGTATGCAAAATAATATTTTTATTAAAACGTTTGGTCCACCAATTTGACAAAATAAAAGGTTTCATTCAATCACTTCATTTTTATTACTGGCCTTACCTAATAGTTAACTGGCAAATTTATTTTTCATTTGTCACAATGAATTTTTCAAGAATTTGTTTACTCCACCATAATCTCAAAATACAAGTGAAATTTTTTTAACACTTACTTACTACTCGTACAGTCTGATAGACTTATAGTCTGAGAGGCAATAATGTTTGTTGGTGACATGGTTTACGGTTGATGACGTGCATCGGTTTTTGTTTTGAATCTGCTATAGTGAAGTAACTTAGCCCAAAATCAGTTTCAACTCTTACAGGAACTCTTAACTTAACTCTTATATATCAGGACAACTCATAATATGAGAAAACCATATTTTTTTTACTTTATTTTATAAAAGATATACTTTGCAAGAAATGATTTTTCAACATTACGCATTTTTCCCAACGCTTGGACAGTTTTTCCATCCCATTCTCATCTAATGAGTCTGAGCTATTCAGTTTGTGTGTACTCACTCAAACTCGTATATATCAACTTGGGGTAGGCTAAACGCTAAACACACGCGGACCTACAGCTGACCTAGATGTCTGAATTTTTGCTTAGCGAGCCACCTTGTCATATTTCATTTATTTAAATTACATCAATTATAAAATATATTGTAACAATAAAATAGAAATTTAGGGCAGCATAAATGTCATAATATAATATCTGATTGCGTCAATTAGTTTTAATGAAATTTAAAATAATAGTGAAACTGATGTTATGAGGGCAGGATGTACTCACAGCAGCACGTATGTGGATATTCCAATTGTTAGGTATGCATTAATAATTCTACAATAAATTATGCAATCGAATGCCGATGCACATTGTATGAATATAAACTGTCAGGTAAACAATAAAACTCAAACCCAGGATTACTGTTTCCCCGAAACAAAGAGCGCAGAGCATTTTACTTACGTCCGTTTGATTTATATGAAAATATTCAGCATTATGCGTCGACGTAGACACATGATGAAATATATTATTGCGCT